>JASCZW010011697.1:0-31101 GCA_034211315.2 Aedes japonicus
AGTCGTTACTGAAATCCCCAAACGATGCAAAACATTATTGATGGTTCCGGCGATGGTGAGAATTCCGAGATGCAGGCCATTCTGGCACGGTATGACATACGAATAAACATTTAGTAATGTTAAGCGATTATGATTATAAGAATGAGCAAAACAATCATAAATTTAATAACTTTGTGTTCCTTACAGATCCTCAACTATCTTCTGAGGCATCTTTAACCGTCGTAAAACGTTCAACCCGTGACCGTGTCATCATTTAAACCAAAAGGCCCTTTTCAGGGCCGCAAAGAAGTTATAAAGGTGTACAATAGAATCAGGGCCACCAAATAATATCTCAAGAGCGTACAATAGAAATTTCTTACATACTGGCTTCAAAACGCTGGTCTAATGTCCCATAAGAGCCGCACCCGTCATATTGTGACTAAAACTGCTTCTATCGGTAAGGGTAAGCGACCGGCACGAAGTAGTTGAAACCTTTTTAACTCTAATAATAGCCACATAGAATTTCCCTGACATTATAATGCATCACTTGGTTTAATGTGGTCTACGTCAACCGGTCGTGTCTTGTACACAACCCCGCTGATTTTTTTGTACCAAAAACCGCCAACCCCCAAAGTCACCAGAGATTCGTCCAGTGGAAAGATTTTGGGCCATTTTTTTCCGTCGGTCTATTTCCTCACATGGTGACGCCAGGGAAACGACTCCACCACCTGGACCCTACCTATCGACTCATGACTATGAGCCGGGATCAACGGCTTCACTTCCCTTCCGAAGGAAAACCTGACCAGATTTTTTCGCCTCAGAAAAACCACCGACGTCGACTGGGATTGAACCCAGACCCACTGGGGTGCCAAGTAGTAGTCACGCTTACCACTGCACTACCGACGCCGGCCATTTTTGGGCCATAATGAAGGCCAAAGTTCGAAAATCGTCTTAAGGGAAAGGTGCGGGCTTTCAGCAATGGAAAGAAAATCGAATATAGTAATTATGTTGAAACATAATCCATATGTATTAGTTCATTTCCTGATAGTTTCCAGAAATTCCGACTTAAAATAATTTTTTGGCGAACACTTTTGTCTGGTGCATTTTTTTCGAGTACACCCAACAAACATCAGTGTCGAATAGCCGCTTGTTCAAACAAATTTGGAGAAGTTATTCAGCTTTCTAGAAGCATGAGCCGAGCAACTTCTCGAAATTTGTTTGGACAGTTATTCAGACTGATGTTTGTTGGGCAGACACTACTATAACTGCACAACTCTCATCGAACATGTATTTATTTATCCTTAATCCATATCGATATATCAAATTGACGCTTACGATTGTCTCATACATAATTCTATAGACTGAATATGTTTAGTCTTTGGTGTAAGAAGTCTCACCATCTGTGGATTAATTCGGCTTTTACTCCAAGGACTGCTTGGGAAACTTAGTCCCTCCATTTACATTTTTAGAACGAAAAAGGAAGATTTGTACCAGAGAGTTCTTCCTGTATTGATTCAGGTAAGGTAGAGCAATCTGGTGGTAGATTTTTTGCAGTTTGTGCTTCTATTGTTGTTCTATAGAATCAGTTTACATCTAAATGTTAATGTTAATCTATGCCAGAACTGAGAAGTATAATACTCGTAATCGTAACTTCAACTCATTCCTCAATGATTCATCACATCAAATTTAATATACCCCGTAGAACAACCAAACACCCACATTCCCACCTTCAAATCCTTTCAATTCAATTACAACAAACTTTCCAACTTGCAACAATTTAAATTGTTTTCAAAACCAGATGTGATATCATAATATATTACAAGGACGTTCCGCGCTCACTTCCGTGTTCCCTTGAAGCCGAAATTTACGGCACTCATGCACGGATGTTCTCATTCTAAACGTGAAATCGAAAGTTTGTGATATCTCTCGCCTCCACACAAAAGCTGCCGCCCGATCAGTTACAGCAGCAACTGGGTATGGGAATAGGCACACGGAAGTGGGTTAGACATCGAAAACATACGTGCCTATGAGTTTCGCCATCCGCAAGCTAGACTGATTTGTAACGCAGAGCTACACCTGGTTCCAGCATCACTTGGTTGGTCTGTGAACACAGTCTCAAATGATTCAATCAATGTCCTAGATTTCACAAATAAAAACGTCCAATCTGAGCCTCAACCACGGTTCAGAATGATGAAATTACCATCAAAATTCGTTGCTAAATTTAACGTAATAAAATTCAAACTTTCCCACTCTACAACGTCTGACGACGGGTGCCTCGCCCCACAACTGCCGGACGTAAAAAAGTTTTTGAGCAGTCGGACAGCATAATTTATGTTCCGATTTCGAAGGGCGGATTATCCGTGGCATGGTGTTCTCACCAGGCCGAGGAAAATGCGTTTATCACATCACACGGTGGGCTGCTGAGAGTGCTATGCGGATACCTATTTCACACCCACTCTACCCGTGTGTCAATGTTTACCGGAACATGAGCTATAGTTAACGCAACACTGGGTTGAAATAATTTTACTACTTCTGACGTCTAACTTTGAGCAAGTCATCTTATTCTTTTGGGCTTCATAAACTAATATTTCAGTTTTGAATTTTAATTCAGAAAACGGACATTTTTCACAGTCGTAAATTCCGGTACAGTGCATGCAATCATCAAACATGCCAGAAGATCTGCTAAATAGACAAAAGTGTTTACCTACAGACGGACGAGAGCTGTTTAGATCTCTCTGAAAACATTGTGTTTCATGTTCGAAATTTATACAATCAAAACATGTGCAATCCAAATAGTCAAACCATTTCCAAAGCCCCGTGCCAAATGCATACATTAAATCAGGTGTTGTACGCTGTTGGAAAAGTTTGTCAAAAATTAGTCCAGTGGGGATTATTTTTCCGGCCCTGCCCTGTCCTGTCCGTTCTTTCTCTCGAGCGTCAAAATGGGTAAAGGTATAAGGCAAGCGAGCATAAACCAAGCACTGATGGTGACAGGGTAAACATCAGCTTGTAGTTTGTTTATAGTAAACATTAGCCACCAGGAGTGGAGCACTGCTCACGCTAGTTACAATATTTGAACAAACGATTTAGCCACTCACAAACGGTGTACGTACCTCTGCCACCGATGCCACTGACTGCTTGAAATGGGAGAGAGGTTCGGCGGAGAACTGTTTAGGGCTTTTCAAGTTGCACCATGGGTATGCTTTACGACCGATATGATGGGCATTTGCGATAGGAAACCCTGGCAAGACTGAATGAATGAAATTTGCATTTTCAGAACAATGTTCAGCCATTCTTGAGTATATGATATTTGCCACTTTTCACATTTTCAGTGACTTCAATAAGTACTCTAGTAGTCTTTGGAAAACAATCTTGTAAGCACAGAAAGTAAACTATTAGGGGCTGTTCATAAACCACGTAGACAATTAAGGGGGGGGGGGGGGGTTCGAAAAAGTCTACGTTTGTCTACGAGGGGGAGGGGCGGATATACCAAAAGTCTACGTAGACATTTTTATTTCTCTACAAACCGGATATTCATACACTCCACGCAGAGAAAAATACCGTCATAACAAACATATTCCAGGTAAATTCAAACATACAATTAGTTTATTTTGGCCGCAAACATAAACTTGCTTTCTTTCTAGCATATTCTATGTTTAAAACCAACCCTACCAGCACACTTGTTGCCATTCGGTTGAGATATTATAAATATGACTTGCTAAGTCATAATCAAGTCACTACAACTAATAAAGGTCGTAGTGTGCTACATGGGAACTGACATCGATGTTTGAAATTATAATCATATTATGTTTATTTTCAACATATTAATGATACGAATAAACGTACAAATTTTGGATTTAACTGGTTGCGGTCTAAATTTAATTTATGTATTCTATGAGTCTAGGTTATTTTAGTCCTGGATTGAGCTTAAATGCTAACATGTTCCAGTTTCAAGAAGTTTGCTTAGAGATGCACTGCACACAGTTTCGAGCCCTGAACTTTGTAAAAATTGAAGCAATACATCAAATCAGTATAATATGGCAGCTAATTTAATAATGGAGCATAACATCCCGTTCACACTACAACCTATATTCATGATATAGACTATCTTCATATTAGCATCTTCACATCTATCATCTGTAAACGTTAAATTTCGGACACAAAAATAATAGCAACAAAACAAAATTTACATATTATTCAAAAATACCGATTGTTTGTTTCACAATAATAGCTTTAAATCTACATAAGAAATAGTTGATTAAGATGTTAATCCTTCTTTCGGTTAAATTCTCGAACTTCCTGTGGTACACCCGTACGGTATCCTCGGAAACGCCCGCCGTGACGATTCTCCATCTTCATTTGAAATCATCGGTGCCATTTGTTTTCTACTTGCGTTCGAAGAGTTTCCGCTTAACTAGTGCCCAGTACTTCTCTATTGGGCGAAGTTCTGGACAGTTGGATTGGCTGTTTTTGGCACGTATTTGATCTCTTGTACCGTATACCATTCCATGACGGATTTCACATAGTGCAAAACAGAACTGGAGAGTCTTGGTTACTGATTAACAGTAGCAACCGCGTTTACAGACATTCTTTCTCGTACACATTCTTATTGATAGTGTCGGTAGAGCCAAAGCTTTTAGATTTTCAACCTTAACTACCTATGGCCTGCCAAATCAAGTACTTCCTCGAGAATTTGGACAACTTCTCTGTCCGGAAATACTTGGCAACGGCGTTCCTTTGCAAAGCCAGACCCTGAAGCTATTTAAAGTCTTCGAGTACTTATGTTTCGTCGTGCATTGTAATACAAGAAAATGTTTGCAAAAAATTGGTGTCAAGCACCTTAGCACGGCTTTTTGCAGTGAAATTTTGCATGTCATAACAGTAAACAGGTGCCCACCTTTTTCACTTTGTACGGCTTAAGTCTTTGCCCCTGCTTCACGTTTTGTACGTATGATTTTGACTTCCCCGCCACATTTCGCACAGAAAGATTGAAATTGTAAATAATGGCTATCACCTTCTTGTCAATTTATCGCGAGCATACTTTTCGATTTGTTCCACTTCCAACCTTCGGATCCACAGTAACGTGCTGGCCAAATGATTTGCAAACACATAACACGGTAGTTTTGGGAATTTTAGTTTCTTGGCAGGATCGCGTACCGATAAATTCGTATTTCGCAGCCGTTCGTAAAAAATGCGTGTTCACTTGATTCGACGCCATTTTACTGAATGTAACAAGAATGTAAACATCTGGTACCACGAAATAAAGTTGAGAGTTTCAGCTGTCACATGAGTGAATCTTTTCAGCGATCCGTGAAATAATTCAAAATCTACACTGATGTCAACCACCCAAGCAACATATCTCTGTCATAATTGGTTGCAGAAATTTGTTTGTGACTTAATTAAGTCACATTGCAGTTACTTTGACTTATTTGCAATAAGTGTGCTACTGGGGCATTGAGTATTTTTGTTTGTACGTGAATGAGATGATATATGATAGTTAACTTGCTCCCATTTGACAAACATATAGTAGAGGGTTTTTTGCGCATGTGGGACAAAGTAGAAAATACATTAAGAGGTCTGGGAAAACGTCAACTTGCTTCGAAAAACTTTTAAAGAAGATAAACTGAACAAAAATAGCCGCATATGCTTTTATTGTGGACTGCATTTTGCGACAAAAGTGAACGCAGATCAACGCAAAAGCATCCACAAGGCAGATATTTTTTCGAAGCAAATAAGGCCTGTAGCAACGCCAGGAAGAAATGTTTTGTGATATCGACAAAAACGGAGCTACGGAAGTTCTATGGATAGAATCACGTTTTGTCGAAATCATTGTACTTAACATCCAAGAAACAATTCCACCAGAATTCTTCCGTTAGCTTCCACTGATGAACTTTAATTATTGGTTCAAGCAGCCATGGGATGGGTATCTTTAGCATTTGCATAATTGATTGTTGTTATTTTTTATTTATGCAGTATTTTTATGAAACAAAATAAAAATGAATAACTGAATAACCTGAATGTTTCAGTTTTATTTCATAAACCTTTCCTCAAGCCGCCACAGTCACATATTGTAGAACATTTTCCATAAATTAAAAAAAATGAATTTGATAAAGTCAACGTAGACTTTTAGGGGGGAAGGGGTTGGAATAAATCTACGAAAGTCTACGATGGGGGAGGGGGGGTTTGAAAGTGACAAATTTCGGTCTACGTGGTTTATGAACAGTCCCTTACGTATATAATTAATTTCCAAAGAGCTCCAAATAGTTTAGTTTTTCATATTAATTTCTTTCAACTGCAAAGGACCAGACCAGTGCAATTCAAGCAGGGATGCCAGATATTTTTTTTCAAATGTCTGTGATAAAAATTTGAAATGTCTGGGAATGTCTATAAAAGTCTGTTATTTTGAAAAAAAAAAAAAAAGAAACTTCTTTCAACGAAAACACGTAATAAGAGAGCGAGTTATGTCATTATCGCTATTTGTGTGATTATCTAAACATGTCTGCATCTATTTCTTGGATTGTATGCAACCTTACACTATTGTTTCCTATTTTTAAAGTGACACTGAAGCTTGAAGCATTCGCATAGATGACACAATTTTCCATAGTTTCTTCCCCTGTAACGCTCTTTTCAGTTTTGTATTTTAAAATCAAAATTAAGTTTTCATTTGATAAATTCAACCTACTTCTTTTTTGATTCAACAATAACCATCGGTGGTGTGCACCATATTTTAATATGGTGTCATCATCACTCATGATCATCAATATCATTATGGTCATATGAATGTCAGTGATTATCTCTTAAATTTCAGGGAAACTCTCTCCTGGTCTTCTACAAGGCTCTTTGCTTCATTCTGGGAAGTTTTCTCCTGAACTTCAGGCAAAATTCCCCATGCACTTTTTGGCAGTCACTCCTTATTTTCTTCGAAATTCACATTTAAGAACCCAACCTTACCTTCCAGAAACATCTGAACAGCCAAAATAATCTCTTCTGAACTTCAGAGAGTATTGTCCTGAACTCGGGAAGCTTGTTCCTGAATTTCGAGAAGTTCTGTTCTGGATCCCAAAGATTTTTTCCTGATTTTATCAAAAGAATCTACCATAACTTCTGAGGTTTTGTGAACTTCGAGCAGTTCTCATTCTGAAATGCTGGAATGTTTGATTCGGAACTTTAGGGAAGCTCTCTAGCACTTCATTTTTTTGAAAAATTCCTTCTTGACCCTACAGGTAGTGCCCTCTCTGATAGGTTTCTTACTAAAATTCGGGGAAGTTTTTTTCCTGAGCTTATTCTTTCCAAACTTCTGATTGGTCCTATCCGGCACTGCAAGGAATTTTTGTTCCATAATTTTTAGGAAAATTCCCTGAGATTTGTTCTTGAAGTTTCTTCCTGGACTTCTGAGAAGTCCTCTTCTGAACTTTTGGGAAGTTTTCTCCAGAACTTTGGGGAATTTTGATCCGGAACTATTGGAAAATTCGTGCTTAATTTAGAAGAAAGTACCCCCAATGCTCCTGACTTTTCTCCGTAAAGAATTTTGAGAAATCCTTATTCTGAAATGCAGAATGTTCTCCTCTGAGCTTTGGAAAAGCTGCCAAGCACTTCTAGGAAGTTCCAACTAACATTTCGAGAAATTTTTTCAGAAACTTCTGGGAAATTATTTCCTGAACTAGAGAGCTTTTTTTTGCTCAACTTCTATGACGCATCGTCCTGAGGATATTTTTTCAAAATTTTTTGAGAAATTTTAGCTAACCCTTCTTGGTTAGCTCCCGTCTGAAATTTGGGGAAGTTTTTTTTCTGAACTTCTGGGAAGTTCAATCTTGAATTTCTGGGAAGAACTCCAAAACCTCTGAAAAATTCCAAACTTCAGAGAAGTCCTCTCCCCTCCACTTCTTCCTGAAGCTCTGATGAGTCCTCTCCTGATTCTCAGGGAAGTTCTGTTTTGAAATTCTGGTAAGTATGATGTTGAACTTCGGTAATGATTTTTTGAAGGTTCTTCTTGCATGAACTGCTTGATCCCAATACTTCTGAGAAGATTCTACCTGACCATAGGAGACATTCTTTTTTCGGTGAAGTCTCTTAGTTTCTCAAATATGATTTGTATTATTGTGAACCTTGATTTTCGTTGTGAGTTAATAGCAAAGGAATATTGGACCAACGCTTTGAAAGTAATTTCATGCATGAGTTTGAACACGCGTGGGATTGAACACTACCATAAGTAGGGACTCTTCAAAGGTTTCAACTTTAAATGATACCTACGGTATTTTAAAACATTCCAACAAAGCTTCTTACCGTATCTGCTATACTACGTACTGCGTACGTTTTTAATCCGAACTTCATAGAATACGTATATTTGAAATTTAAAAAATATTTCAAATGTCTGTAAAAGTCTGCAACATAAATAAAATGTCTGCTAAATGTCTGCATCGTTTAAAAGTAAGAAATAAAAATGAAAATTCTGCAAATTTACAGACATGTCTGTGAATATGGCATCCCTGAATTCAAGTTCACAGAAATAAGATCACTTTTATTTATACGGGAAGTTAAAACTGAAACCAGGCTCCTGAAGGACTCAGGGTTGTGTGGGGTTGAGGGTGCGTTGCGCTCGACCTATTAAAAACCCTCCCGTGTCTCTAACCTCGGTCGCCCCCCGAGACTATCTATTTGTGCTTTGAGCACCCGATGTGTCTAACATCTTAAGACTTTAGTAGTTAGTTAGTCCGTTATGACCTGCCACAGGTCGTTCCGCCATCGGTCTTGAATCTCTAGGGCATTCCAGGATTCCACTGCGCTCACGGCGTTCCAGATGCACCACTCTTGGCACATCCTTCGGACAAGATTCTTGCAACACTGCTTGTTTGTTGTTGTTTGTTTCTTCGAGTGCAATTTTAACTTTTATTTTTATTGCATACGTTGTTCATGGTCCTTTCGTTACGTCGTGAGTAAATTAGTTACGAGCGAAGTGTTAAATGCGTGAATTTTGTCAAGTGTTTTTCATTACCAGTGGTTATAAAAACATTCCTTTTACCACCTACGCGCTCAATATTTGACGAAGACTACGTCTTACGGCAAGGGTAGGGTGTCAATTGAAAATCTAAAAATAATCGACCGTCACGAAATATTGTTACAATTTAAACGCTAATAACTTTATAAATACTCCATAGATTTTCAAGATGTTTACATCAATCGATTGAAAATTTTCCCGTTCAGTTCAACTATCAAAAATTATCCGTTAACAAATTTAAACTATTGAAAATAACCAAAATAAGAGGTGATGTCTTATGAAGCCGATTTTTCAAATTAAATTTACTAACTGCGCTGTACTTTCCTATCACAGACTTCAAATTTAAGTAAGAAACGTCTCATACGTGTCACTGCACGATGTATATACTGGACGCAATGGTCCTATGGGTGGACGGCATGGTCCGAACGGTGGACGCTCTGGTCCGGCAGGGGGACGCCACGGTCCAATGCGAGTGGCGCTGGTGACAGTCCGATCATCTGTTGTCCAATCATACAATACTTCATAGATGCGGCGGTTGCTCAACGCTGCCCACTCGAGCCACAATAATAGCATCAGGCTGTTTGCCTGCTAACTGCTACCAAATGGGTGGGAAACAATACACGCTCCCGGGGGGACGTGTGTTTGACGCTATTCCCAAAATATGCTTGCACGACCGTCACCTCCGTGATAATCTCGGTAAGCCCTCGTGCCTACCACCTCCTTACAGACTATCTGCAGGAACTTGAACAGCACGCTGTTGATGGGTGAGTCTACGGTGGCAATCAGTCGATTCCGGCTCAGTGTGGACAGACACCACACGCTGAGCATAAGGACATAAGCTGGCTTGATCTCGATGTTTAGTACATATTGAGACAGCGAAAGCTAGGCCTCACGATCCTTTTGGTTTAAAGAGTTTTTAGCAAGAGGTGTCAGAAAAGTTACCACAGGGATAACTGGCTTGTGGCCGCCAAGCGTTCATAGCGACGTGGCTTTTTGATCCTTCGATGTCGGCTCTTCCTATCATTGTGAAGCAAAATTCACAAAGCGTAGGATTGTTCACCCTTTCAAGGGAACGTGAGCTGGGTTTAGACCGTCGCGAGACAGGTTAGTTTTACCCTCCTGGTGTGCGATACTTGAGCACTATCTTAACGGAATTGCTGTGCAGTACGAGAGAATCACAGCTAGGAAGCCGGGCTAATGCGGGCGCCGATGAACACTCGTATCTGTTGGAATGACCGCGGTCGTCAACCTGTTAATTTTGTGACCTCATGGCGTCCGAACTCTGACTCTTACCTCCAAGAGGTGCTCGGTGGGATGCTAGGCGGTGACGCGTCATTGCTTAGTATGCGAACAAGTCCAGGGTGGTCCGAAGGAGGTGACTGTGCAGGAGGTACTCTAATCATGTCTTAGGGCCCCCGATTACCGTGCTCAACCTTTCTGGCGGAAGTCAGTTTGTCTACCGGACGATAAATAAGTAGACGGCGGAATCGTGCTGGCTTAGGGTCCGTCCTTGTTGAATATGGGCTGTAATGGCCCATATGGACCTTCTTGATGCGTCCGCGAGGAAGCAACGGAGCAATTCGGCATACTGCTGGAACCTGCCGTCTTATGTTTCCGGTCGGTGTGATAGGGGTGAGGCACCGTCCTACTTTTACATCCGTCGGCTGAATCTGTCCAGTCATTTACGTCGGAAATCGTTCGGTGTCAACCGTCTGCACCGGTTTTAACTCGATGACGGAGACGAAACTATTGCGAGCTAAGTTAGCGGGACTCCGATCAGCGGTCAACCTGCTTACAACCCAGATGCAGGTCCTGTCATTGTCGATGGAGTCCCTGGTCAAAAGCCAGAACGAGAGTCGTAATGCGGTGAGTATTTCTAGATAATTTATAGTTTTTTTAAACTAAATACCTTTTTTAACAGAGGGATTCCATCCAGAATGTGCCGGAAATCCCAAAAATCATACCCGATCATCATTGATTTGGATGAAACTTGGCACATGAGTTCGGTACGTTGGAAAAAAAATTCCACTGGTGTTAAGATAATTTGGGTTCAAGAGTAACTTTTTGAGATGGGCGTATGTGTTTTTTCCTACATTTTACTTGAAAAATCGTAGTTCAAAAACCATTACATTTAGAGAAAAACTTTAAATAAGGGAATTGTAGGGAACTAAAAAGCCTTTCTTAAAAAATATATATAGAAAAAAAATTTTTTTTTTCATCAAGAAAAATCAAAAATAATTACTAAAAATAAAATATCTAAAAAACTTATTTTTAATTTTTTTTAATTTGTTGTATGGAAATTTGAGGAAAAAAGACACGTTATAAAAAACTCTAGGATGGACGCTCTTATAATAAAAAAGTTTTTCAAATAGCGAACTTTGGTGTATATTTCAAATTTTGGTTATTCATTCTTATAAATAAATTTTGATGTTACAATATGGTTTTGGAGATCATTACAAACAATAATGATCATAATGATAAACCACGTAAACGCAACTGTTTTCAAGATATTTCTGATTTTCTTTCAATAAAATTTCAAAACCTCAAAAAATACGCCCTTTTCATAAATTACTCGTGATATTAAAACAACAATAGCTAACGATTGTTTCTCTTGTGTTTTTAGCCTTTTTAAAACACATGTATGTGCCTCTTACTTACTCTTAACAGCTCGTCGATTGAAAAAGCTTCACTTAAAGTTATAAGACAAAAATAATGAATTATGGTTGGATTTATATTTATATATACCATTTATTAGTCTCGGTCATTGATAATATTACATAAACATTATATAAACTATTGATTGCTTTTATATATATTATGAATCCTGCCTTCTTCGTCATTCGAAAACAGTTTTACAAAAACTTCGTTTTCTGAAATTGGAACGAATGAGTGGTACTTTTGTGTACCTGCAATCGTTTTAGTCTGTCGGTAAATTTCATTCCATTCTGCTACCCCCTGTTCATACTCTTCATGTGATACATAACAAAACGACATTTTTGTTAAACAATCATCACTTTTGACGTGGACTACGTCCTACGGCAAGGGTAGGTGTCAAATGAAAATCTAAAATATTGCGACCGTCACGAAAAACCGTACGTTTTGTACGCGAATAACTCAAATAATCCACAATAGATTTACATGATTTCTTCCTCAATCGGTCGGAAATTTTACCGCGCTCCAATTCAATTGTCAAACATTATTCTCAAACAATAGTAAACTATTGAAAATAACGCAAATATAAGGTGATGTCTTATAATGCCATTTTGCAGAATAAATTTACCAAATTTCCTATCACAGATTTCAAGTCGAAGCTAGGAACGTCTTGCATCATCTTCTTCTTCTTTGTGTTAGAGAGGGACTTTAACCAATCATGTCATTCGTCTCTCCCATGTACGTCTGGCATGCAGCTGAGAACGGCATAGAACGCACACTTAGGAAAATTTTGCCTCAGTCGTTTGGCAGCATTGAAGCTGTGCGGAGGCGGTCGCTGGTAGCTGTTCGCAGGCAGCTGGTCGCAGCTGCTTCATTTGCCGGCAGCGGAGCTGGTCGCAGAGGCAGCTGGTGATAATATGGCAAAGCTCTCCCAAACAGCGATCTTCGCGATGAGGTAAAATGGCGGATTATGGGGGCGCACAATCGCGTCGGTTAGTGCAAGCCACCATCTTACCTCATTTCGGTGATTGTTTCGCCGCTCTTTGAAAACGCTGCTGTTTGGGGGAAAGCGTCCTTTGGGGGCGAGCAGCAGTATGTGGAAATTATCTGTCCTTTTGAGGACAATACATTTTTAAAATAAAAGAGTTGATTAATAAGGTTCGCGATAATGCGTTTTTAATCGCGTTGGTTTGTGCGCTCCCATAAGCCGCCATGTTATCTCACCGCGGCGATTTTTCCGTCGAGATTTCGCTGCGGCGGCAAAAAAACGCTGCAGTTTGGTGGAGCCTTTAAAGAACTAATCTTAAATTTAGTTCGGTGATCGATGGAGGGCGAGCCGTCGGTAAAAATTTTACCCAGCTGGTTAGCGCAATCCATAATTGATAACCTGTCCTTATGAGGACAACCAATATAATTAAATGAGTTGTTTATACAAGAATTAAACTTTTATTTCGTTCGGTTTCTGCGCCTAATATCATGGTGCCGATTCCTTCGCCGCAACTGCAAAAACACCTCCATGGAGGGCGAGCCGTCGGGAAAATCTTTCACAGCTGGTTGGCGCTACCCACTAATAAATAATCTGTCCTTTTGAGGACAACCAATCCAGTTCAGAGAGATATAAGAATTAAATTAATATTTCGTTCGGTTTGTGCGCCATTAAATCTAGTGCCGATTTGTTTGTCACTTTTGAGAAACTTAGTGAAAGTGAGAATGCCTAACCGATTTGATCCAGAAAGCTTGCGCAGATTCAGGAAGCGCATAAAGAGCGACCATACGGAAATCCTCCGAAACGACCGTGCACTGATGCCGAGCGAGCTCGTAGTTATCGGGCGAAATTGAAAGCAGCAAGAGGTAATGCGTTGCCAACAACTAGTTGGGACGCTGGAGAAGGTCCTTCAACTAGATATAGGAAATTGATATTTATTTAATTTGAATCAATTTGACAAAGTGCATGTAATCAAAGCAATTGAATATCTCTCTATGTTATCGCTCCCTGTCTAAATAAATTTCAACATAGTATTAATTGTATTCTGGTGATGACATGCACCGCGTGCTTTTACATCATATGAACCTAAAATGATATCGATACAAATAATGCACTGAACATATATTAATGTGTGATTATTTTCTCAGGTGTTTATATTATATTTATAAGAATTTATTATATATTAACCAACCTTTTCTCCCATACCCATTGCAAAGAATAATGATATTTTATAAAACTCACTCTCTTTCTTCTGCGAGATCTAATATATTTATATATATTTCGATTTCCTTAACGTTTTAGCCATGCTGGACTCACTAATTTACCTGATATTCACATAGAAACATGAATAATAATTTCACATGAAAACCATAGACCATACTTTAGGTACGCATTTAACCTTATATTCCCAACTATGGCGTGATGTATTCATCACATAGTAAAATGTAGAACCTAAAAGTTTTCAATGGAAAAGTAAGAGTGAGCGGTTGTGTATTTTTTGAAGGGCTTATTCATACCAACACCTATATAACTAAATGCATATAGTGGGAATTTTAATGTTTTGAAATGGAATGGCACATAAGAAAGTCATTTAGATGTTATAAAGTAGCTTTATATTTCGTATGGTATACCGCATATAGCCGAATTCCCGGAGCGATGAAATAAATAAACTTTACTGAAACTCGTTCGAACAAGAATCCTTAATGATATCCATATCCATCAAATGTTTTCGACTTAATAATGTTGGTGACTTTTCATGGTCCAGTACAGCAAACGCTTTGTTGAGCATGTCTTAGCAAAGGTATAACTAGTTGAATATCGTTTCTAGCTAAACTAATGTATGAGTTATAGTTAAAATTGTTATCGTGCGCTACATAATCGACTGAGTCAAGGGACCTGTACTCTATATACCTGTATATAACCTTATAACAACTGCAAGATAATATTTGTTATTTTCTGATTGATAAAACTTCCTGAACTTTGAACATTTTTAGAGACGCTTACACATCTGAAAATGTTGCAATTGATTATAGTGTTTTCATAACAATCACTAAACCTGTCGGATATTTTTCTGATAACGAATTTTATCCTTATTTGAATTCTAGAGTATTTCAATGTTTATTATTACCCTTGAAATCTAGAATTGCTAAAATTGCATAAATTGCAAATCTTTGATTCTTTGAAGTTGAATTATGCAAAGGCATACTACAACTCAGATTGTATACAAAATGATCCGAATGGTAAGGTATTTAAATGGTGAATGTTGAAAAGGAGACATGGTATCAGTCATGTTTGTATGTACGTATTATAGAATTTCCTCCGCTGCCTGTCGTTACTGAAATCCCCCAAACGATGCAAAACATTGTTGATGGTTCCGGCGATGGTGAGAATTCCGAGATGCAGGCCGTTCAGGCACAGTATGACATACGAATAAACATTTAGTAATGTTAAGCGATTATGATTATAAGAATGAGCAAAACTATCATTAATTTAATAATTATATATTCCCCAACAGATCCTTAACTATCTTCTAGGCCTTAAAGATACTCCATCGTAAAACGTGCAACCGTGGTCGTGTCATCATTTAAACCAAAAGGCCCTTTTCAGGGCCACCAAAGAGTTATAAAGAGTGCTCAAGAGAATTTTCCCACATACTGACTTCATAAAACCAAACGGCCCTTTTCAGGGCCACCAAATAATATCTCAAGAGCGTACAATAGAATTTTCTTACATACTGGCTTCAAAACGCTGGTCTAATGTCCCATAAGAGCCGCAACCGTCATATTGTGACTTAAACTGCTTCTATCGGAAGAGGGTAAGCGACCGGCACGAATTATTGAAACCCTTTAACGCTAAAGATAGCCACACAGAATTTCCTGACATTATGATGCATCACTTTGTTTAACGTAGTCTACGTCAACCGGTCGTGTCTTGTACACAACCCCACTGATTTTTTGGTTCGCCCATTCGAATAACTCTAATGCACTTTTTATAGGGTGTTCATGTTGTACAGCAAGGCTTGCATATCTTGCCATTCGTTTTAATGTACCACCAATTGCATCGCAAGGTCCCTTACCGTGGGATGTTGCGAAAAAATGCCATTCAGCATCAATATTGTATTTCTTTTTAAACTTATAAAGGCTTGCAAAGTTCTTCCTATTTTTATATTGGGATGCTGCCCGTCAGACATAAACGTAGCTTTCTTTACTTTAATTTTTGTTTGCAAAAAGCTTATTAGTTTTGAAATAAACACCTGCACCGCAATCGTATCATGTTTCAACACTTCTGAGATAACAATGAAACTGATATTTTTAAGTATTCCAGATTCCGTGTAATAAATGACAAAAGGGTGAATAGTGGCTTGCTCATTACTCCAATAACTACTTTGAACAGCATCTTGAAAAACAAATGAATAATTTTCAGAAAAATCACAAATTATTATTACTTTGCCGTCTTTAAGACAACTTTTATAATCTCTCAAGAAACTAGACTGCTGAGATTTGACAAAATCGTGGGATACTAATTGTTCCAACTTTTCACAAAAATAAGCAATAAATTCATCAATTGGTTTAACAAGTGTCTCTAAACTACATCTATCAGTTGAAATCCATTGCTCAAAAGATATTTCAACTAAACCACGTTTTTCTAATTTGTCTGTTAAACTACTCTCAAAATCTGAAAAGCCTGGACATCGTTCGCATTCACGGAGGTAACATTTTTTAGTTCTAGTTGATGAGCTACATAATATTTCTTCAAAACACAATTTATAATCATTCTCGAATGAATATTTTCTAAGACCATGAAGCATCAAGTTAATGTTCTCATGAATGGTGCAAACACAAATGTTATGAGAACCTGTGCTGCCAAGTAATTTGCAATGCTTTGGTCTTAGTGCTGCAAAAGAGCTAAACCCAACAGCATTTTGATGCATCTCTTGAAATTTAATGAAAGCTTCTCTTAATGAACAAACTAAAAGGCGCTTTTGAATATGAACCCTCTTACCTTCACTCCTCACTGAAACGTAGTCGTTCATACCAGGGGTTGCTCGTGTAATCTCATCACTGTCGTAAAATTGCAAAATTTGGTTTTTATTTCCGGGTTCAGACCGTGTCCCAGCTTGTTAGGGGCAGCTAAAACACCTTCGTGCTTTGCAAGGAATTTAGCTTGTGATACGATGTACTTGTTTGTTATTCCAAATTCTGCCATTACTCTTTGATTTGTCCAAGATTGTGGTAAAACCGAAAGTATCCTTACTTGATCGTCCCTCGAAGTTTCTGGATCAGCATACCGGTCCTTTAGCTGCGCGATTATTTCGTCATATTCGGCTGCTTTCACTTTCAATTGTTCCAGGTCATCCTCCTCCGCTTGATTCCCAAATATGTGTGTCCGAATGCCGTTTGAAACATCTTTGAACTTTTTGCGGGCATAATTTACGTTCAGGAACTTTTTAGTCGATATTGGCGAAACGTTGATTCCAGCTACGCCCTTGTTAAATAGCTCAATATTATGGCGCCTTGAATAATCTTGCACACTGCTATCAGATGGCACTGACATTAATGATATTGCCGATGGCGTTTCCTCGAGATCATACAAGTCTACTTGCCGTGATGTAGATGGTTGTGGATCCATAATGTTAGTAATTGATAGTTTCTCACTAGGCTCTGAAATTGCAGCATGGGATTGTTCCGTTCTATTTAAATGCAAACGACAATTATCACAAATCATCAAAGAAGTGTCCAAATGTGTTTTGCCCATAAACTTGAGTTTTTTGACATTTTGTTCGGTTAATTTACGAAGGTTTTTTGAGCACTCGTTTAGTGGGAAACGGCATACAACACTTCTTCATGTTAAACTCCATTTTCAGTTCACTCAGATAGATTTTACTGATGAATGCGACTATGTATGAGCATATATATTGGCTGTGGTACCTTTGGAAATGCAGGTATAAAACATCTCTGGTAGTTTACAGGCAGCGTACATTAGCTGTTTTTTATGAGAAGATACACCTGACATACGTTATAGCTGCTATTTGTCTACCTACCTTAAACAATATGTGTTACTTTCATCGCTACATCACCGAACTGTTCGGATGTAGTTTTCACACACTACACCCGACCTCTAACATCGTTGGAGCTTGGCAAAATAGTCAGCAGTTCGATTATTATGCTTCTTCTATATGACCCTCCGCATAATTTCATCATCTGTCCATTTCACACTTGTCGCCCTGCGACATCTATCTCGCTAGTTACTTTCATCGCTTTAGCAAATTCGCTCCCTTCATTCTCTGAGCGGCCTGACCGATACATGCCATAAAACAATTATAAATATATTGATTGCAATATTAAAACAATAGTGCTATTTATCTTGTTCTTTTCAAATGAGTCTTCTTATCATCCTGATATCAAAAGAAAAGAGTGACATTAGAGTAATGTGAACGTTATAATATGAAGATCTTGGAAAATTTATCATTTCTGGTGGAAATCTCGATTAACTTAAGAAAAGAGCGAATTTTCTGAGGTTTTTTCATCTCTATTGAAATAAAATCCGAAAAATCTCGAAAACGGTTGCGTTCAGGTGATTTATCATTATCATCATTATTGTTTTTAATGATCTCCAAAATCATATTGTATAATTAATTTTCATTTATAATAATGAATAACCAAAATTTGAAATATGCACCAAAGTTCGCTCTTCGGAAAACTTTTTATTATAAGAGCGTCCATCCTAGAGTTTTTTCAAAACGTACTTTTTTTCTCAAATTTCCACAAAACAAATTTGAAAAATATTAAAAATATGTTTTTTTAATATTTGATTTTTAGTATTTATTTTCGATTTTTCTTTATGAAAAAAATTTTTTTTTCAGTGTACATTTTTTTACAAAGCCTTTTAGTTCTCTACAACTCTCCATATAAAGTTTTTCTCTAAATGTAATGGTTTTGAACTATGATTTTTCAAGTAAAATGTTGGAAAAAAACATACATCCATCTCAAAAGTTACTCTTGAATCCAAATAATCTTAACACCAGTGGATTTTTTTTCAACATACCGAAGACGTGTACCAAGTTTCATCAAAATCGAAGATAGTTGAGTTTGGTGACCGACCGATTTGGCGTGGAATCAGTCACAGGCTCTACAAGAAACGGTCTGCAAACGCCTGGCCTTGATCGTTCCCTTGCGATACTTGGGACGAGTACGTCAGGTGACACAAAGGTCGAGGTGGACGCGGGCCGTATTCACGACCATCTCGCTCCGCAAATCGACCCGAACTCTACGACACCTTCATGGCTAACGCAACAAAAGATGAATGTGCGAAGCTCATGAGCTTCATGGCGCATAAGCCTTTTTCGTTCGTTAGCCTGAACACGGAGCAGCAAGATTGTATATTCGCCATGTGTGCCCATTTCGAGGTGGCACCGAGTTCGCCGATTGGAATAAAATCATGTCAAGGCTTCGAAAGCAAGGATCGGATCTCAATCAAATGAGGTACTATCCTGCACGAGTGTTCCAGCGAAGAATGCCGCCAATGATAGTTGTCGAGCCGCCACCATCAGTAAACGAGGCCTCCATTGCCGATGAGACGTCCGTAGCCGACGAATCTGGCGCAACGAAGCAAGCAACTAGAAGAAAATTTCAGGGTATCCCCTCTTTATATCGTGCAATGATATGTACGAGGCGTTACGTACTTGAATTTGAAGTCTGTGATAGGAAAGTACATTAATTTGCATAATAAGACATCACCTCTTATTTTGGTTATTTTCAATAGTATAAATTTGTTAAACGAAAATGTTTGATAATTGAAATGATACGCGGTAAAATTAACAACCGATTGATGTAAACATCTTGAAAATCTATCGAGCATTTATTAAGTTATTAGCGTTTAATTTGTAACAATATTTCGTGACGGTCGCTTATTTTTAGATTTTCAATTGACACCCTACCCTTGCCGTAAGACGTAGTCTACGTCAAAAACATTGTAAATATCCTACCCTACTAGTCAAGCACCTTCCGTGTCTGTGGTGTTCTTATATTGCAAACAATAAAGCAGTTGTTTCTATGCCTCCGCCATGGCAGGACGGCCAATAAATTGTGGTCTTTTATTTTACTTTTAAACACAACGTAGGGAACATTCTGCCCGTGTGCGATCATATTGGTGCTGTGACCAGGATGGAACGTACTGGATGGTGCTGGTTTTGACGCTGCGGTCCGATTGATGCTTGCAAGGCTTGCAATGAATGACGCTCGGGTCCAAATGATGACGCTCGGGTCCAAATGATGACGCTCGGGTCCCATAGGATGGATGCTACGATCCGGCTGGTGGATGCGACGATCCGGCAGATGGACACTACGGTCCGAACGGGTGGACGCTCTGGTCCGTCGGATGGACGCTCTGGTCCGGCGGATGGACGCTACGGTCCGAACGGGTCGATGCTCTGGTCCGAACGGTGGACGCTGTGGTCCGGCAGGGGGACGCTACGGTCCGAAGCGAGTGGTGCTGGTGACAGTCCGATCATCCGTTGTCCAATCGTTCATCAGCGATGTCCGATATCCTGGTCACGACACCAATGTTTCGTCCAGGGCTTGACCAGGCCCTACGTTGTGATTTCACTTGGAAACGAGTGTCACTAGTCTTTAGACGGAAAAATGTTGTTGTGTGTTGTAAGGATATTCAAGGTGAGAACGCATTTTTGTGTAATGAAATATATCATTGTGAAACGTGTGCGTTACGGTGTGTTTTGGCAGGATTCGTGGCTGCAAAAGGCAGTGTCGACATACCAATTCCAGTAAGAGATCGCTCTTGACCCCACTCTGCGACTTCGAAGGATTTCCGGGGCATAGGCAAGCCTAGGCAGTGAATCTTAAGTACCAGGAAAGCATGCTAATTGTTGTATATGTCCGTGCGCACGAGACAAGCGGCACAAATTGCCAGTAAAGTCTCACCGAAAGACAAACGAAATAATCAGTTGAACACCTAAGCACAAGAGAAGATTGGAGAAGAAAACTTTAGCTAGCAAGGGGAAAGAGAGATGGAAAGGGAAAGGAAATAGACAGGCAATAATGAAACTAAAGAGGACGTCCAAATATATGTCATCCATGTTGTCGAAAGTGTTTCTATTCATTCCATTTATAGTTTGTGATTTTGGTTGAATTTTGGTAGAAACGAAGTTGGTATTGTCGGCCTTCCGCCTCTACCGAGAAGTACAACGGTCGATTTATACGCCGCCAGTCAGCTTCCTTCCCGAGTACGGGAAACTTGACCCCATTCCCCTGAATGGTCATCGGGTGGGTGGTCTCCTTTTAGGAGTGGCGCTTAAGCCACCCATTTACACTCGGGAGGCTCGACAGGCACATGGGCTACAACGGAAATAACGAAAATTTCTTCCCAACCTGCATTGACATTCCAATCAACCAATGGCCATCTGCTGGTGATACGTGTCAATAAATGGCCTCGTGGAACAGACTCACCGGCACGAACACCTCCTGAGTGGCAATCCGGATCGAAGCAGATTAGTCTAAATGTTGGTCCAGCTTTAAAGAGCAATGCACTTTACCCCTCTACAAGGCCACATATTGTCGGTCGTTGCGATGGTCGGAGTTAATCCACGCCAACACATTATTGGAGTCGGTATAATAGAAGCATTCGCCGATAGGCAGACTATGTGATTGGCGTATCACCTTCTGCAATCGAACTCCGAGTACGGCGGCTTGTAACTGCAGTCATGTAATGGACAGGCTTTTTAAAGGAGCTACTTTAGATTTTGCAGCCACCAGTGCACATTTCACTTTTCCGCCATACTTGGCTCTTAGGTACGCCACGCAGGCATACGCTCCTTCACTAGCGTCAACAAACACATGAAGCTGCAGCGACTCAAATTCCTCCTCACAACGATCAGGAAAGTAGCAACGATCAATCCGAATGCGGTTCAATTGACCGCAAAGCTTAGTCCACTGCCACCACCTCTGGCACAATTTAACTGGAATCGGCTCGACCCAGTCGGTTTTTGCCCACCAAATATCTTGGATGAGTGTCTTACCGTGAATGACAAAGAAAGACATCAATCCCAATGGGTCAAACAGACTCATCACCGCTCGTAGAACGGTGACAAGTCTGTTTATTGATGAGATGATGTCTTTCTTTGTCATTTACGGTAAGACATTCATCAAGATATTTAACGGGCAGGACCGACAAGTCGACATAATTCAATCGTGCCGAAGGTAACAGTGAACAAACGCGGTCGAATGAGCCGCGATCGGGTGATCGTTTTCTGATCGTTAATGAAGGGTACGAGTCATAGCGCTCGTAATTGTTGACGCGGATGAAGGAGCGTATGCCGCAGCGTGGCATACCTAGGCATTATGTATGAAAATTAATGCTATTAATATAGATCTTAAATTAGTTAAAAGAAACCTGTCCGATACATGACTGCGGTCCCTGACCGCCGTACTCGGAGTTCAGAAGATATGCATAATCACATAGTCTGCCTATCGGCAATGTCTCTATTATAGGCTCCAATAATGTGTTGGCGTCGTTAACTCCGACCGTAGTAATATAATGACGCTGTAAATCTAAAGTGGCCTTTAAAAGCTGGACCATTAGCAGTGATCCAGTTGCGGAGATGGTCGTGGGAGTCACCATTCCCGCGAATGACTTGCGTAATCGCCAGCGGATATGCATTATTGATTGGAATGTCAATGCAGGTTGAAGAGGAATTTTCGTTGACTCGTTGTGATCGGTGAGCACTCCCAGTGTAAATGGTGACTTCAGCGCCACTCTAAAGGAGACCGCCGCCCGATTGCTGATCATGAACCATTCAGAGATAAGTCAAGTTTCCCGTACTCGGAAGAAGGCTGACTGGCGGCAATCGACCGTTCTCTCGACAGAATTGGAAGATGACTGTGCAACTTCGTTTCTGCAAATTCCCTAAATCTGAAACATGATGGAATGAACAGAACACTCGACAGCATGAATGACATGTTGGACGTCCTCTTTGAACTCGTTATTGCCTGTCTATTTCCTTTCGCTCATCACTCTCTTTCCTTTAGCTAGCTAAGGATTTTCTTCTCAATCCTCTTGTGCTTGGAGTGTTCAACTGGTCGTTTGTCTTTCGGTGGATTTTACTGGCAATTTGTGCCGTATGATATCTATGGTTATATCTGAAGCAATGGCATGCTCCTGAGCCTTAAGATTTGCGCTGCCTGGAATTGCCTATGCGAAGTGGTGGGGAATGGTCAGAGCGTCTCTTTGCGGGGTGTGACGCGGCCGCGAATCCTCTGCGCCCGTAGCACGTTTATTTCGTGCGCAGAATGCGTTCTTCGCCTTGAATAATCAGCGCAGCGCACGCAGCAACATTTTCCGTCTGGAACTAGTGACATCGAACCAGGGCGTAAGGACCTGGTCAGAGGACGAACGTGGTGTCGTGACGTATCGGACATCGCTGATGAACGATTGGACGAAGCGATGATCGGACTGTCGCCAGCGCCGCTCGCTTCGGATATGGCATCCTCGCCGGACCTGGCTTGCCGTTCAGGCAATCGACCCGTTCGAAGGACCGTAGCGTCATCCGCCGGACTGAGCGTCCGTCCGACGGACAGGCGTCGCCGGACCGTAATTGTCCGGATCGGCATCCATCTATGGGACCCGAGCGTCATCATTTGGACCCGAGCTCATCATTGGACGAGCGTCGACCTTACCTGTCAGACCGCAGCGTCAGCTCAGCGCCATCAATGTACATCGATGCAACAATATGATCGCACGCAGGCATGAATATTCCCTACGTTGTGTTTAAAGGAAATAAAATAAAGACCGCAATTATTGGCCGTCCTGCTACATGTGCTGGTATAGAAAACAACTGCTTTATTGTTGCAATATAAGAACACCACAGGTACGGAAGATATGACTAGTAAGTAGGATATTTACGATATTTTGACGTAGACACGTCTTTACGGGAAAGGAAACAGGAGTATGTCAGTGAAAATCTAAAATAATGACAAATCACGAAATATTATTTTAAATTAAACGCTAACAACAATAAATGCTCGTGTTCTCAAGATATTTACATCAATCAGTTATTAATTTTACCGCTATATCGTAGGCAGAGCATTTCGTTTAACAAATTTAAACTATTGAAAATGGCCAAGTAAAGTGATATCTTTATTATACTGGAATTAATGTAACTCCTATCGCAGGCCTGATTCAAGTAAATGGCTATATCGTTATCGCGTGTGTAAAATTTGAAATTTTCTTCTATGTTAGCACAGCTGTTAGCGCTATCGTGACTAATGCGGCTGCAGGCCTCGTCTACAGATGCGCTCATTTTAACTATCATTGGCGTACCATTCTTCGCTGGAACACTCGTGCCGGAATGAGCCCGCACTCATTTGATGAGTCTGACTCCTTGTTCGAGCCTTGACATGTTTTATTCAATCGGTAACTCAGTATACTGCACCGTTTCTCCACGTAATGATATACAATCTTGCTGCTCAAATGTTCAGGCTGGCAGACGAAGGCTTATGCGCCATGAAAACTCATGAGCTTCGCTACATTCGTCTTTGTTGCGTTAGCCAGCCAGCGGGCCAGATGGTCGTAATGCGGCCGCGTCACCTCGACGCGCATATTATGCATGCTCGTCCCAAATATCGCGAAGGCTGAGCCAGGCGTTTACAGACCGTTTCGACTGATTCCGCAAATCGGTCGTCACCAATAATATCTTCGGTACGTGAAACTTATTACATCTTCAGCTAATGTTGAAAAGTCACTGTGTTCGTTATTGGGTAAAATAACTTTACGAGATGGATGTATGTTTTTTCAACATTTTGCTTGAAAAATCGTGGTTCAAAAGACCATTACATTTAGAAAGAAGCTTTATATGGGGGAGTTGTAGAGAACTAAAAGGCTTTGTAAAAAATGTGGCGCACTGAAAAAAAAATTTTCTTTTCGCGAAAAAATCGAAAATAAATACTAAAAAATCAAATATTAAAAAAACAGATTTTTTTAATATCCTCAAATTTATTTTAGTAAAAATTTGAAGAGAAAAAGACACGTTTTGAAAAAACTCACAGGATGGACGCTCTTACCTTAAAAAGTTTTTCCGAAGAGCGAACTTTTGGTGCATGTTTCAAATTTTGGTTATTCATTATTATAAGTGAGAAATTCGTTATACAATATGATTTTGGAGATCATATAAAAACAATAGTGATTATGTCGCTAAATCCACCCTGGAACGCAGCCGTTTTTCCCGAGATTTTTTCGGATTTTGTTTCAGTAGAATGAAAAACCTCAAAGAAAAGAATTCGCTCTTTTCTTAGAGTCAGTCAGACTCCACCAGAAATGACAAATTTTCCAGGATCTTCGTTATCAACGTTCACGTACTCCAATGTCCTCTTTTCTTTGATATCAGATGTTGAGAAGACTCATTTGAAAGAACAAGATAAACAGCACTATTGTTTTTATATGTGCAGTCAGCATATGTTATAATTGTTTATGGCTGTATCGGTCGGGCCGCTCAGAGAATGAGAGGAGCAATTTGCTGAGAAGCCGATAGTAACTAACTTGGATAGATGCGCAGGAGCGACAAATGTAGAAGTGAACGGACATGATGAGGTGATACTTGTGGAGAATCGTATAGAAGAGCAATATTAATCGAGACTGCTGACTATTTTGCCGAGTCCAACGATGTTAGAGGTCAGGTATGAGAATAGTGAAACGCTGGCCTCCAGTGCTGATTCAGTATGATTGATAGCTTGATAGTAACACATGTTGTTTAAGGTAGGTAGACGGAATGGCAGCTATAACGTATGTCAATTATAGCTCTTCTCATAAAAAAGCTGCTAATGTACGCTGCCTGTAAGCTGCCCGGAGATGTTATGCATTTTCAAGTACCACAGCCAATATACGTAATAAATACATAGTCGCATTCATCAGTAAAATCTATCTGATGAACTGAAAATGGAGTTTAACATGAGAGAAGTGTTGTATGCCGTTTCCCCCTTGCAAACAGTGGCTCAAACCTTCGTGGAGATAGCCGAACCGTCTGTCGAAGGCCTCAGTTATGGAGCCAGTATTTGAACATGGCTGTGTTGTGATGAATGTCGTTTGCATTTAAAATGGAACGGAACAATCCCATGCTGCATTTCAACGTGAAGTATCAGTGCTAAATTATGGATCCGGCCATCTACATCACGGCAGAGCAGACATGTCTCGAAACGCCATCGTACAATGATGTCAGTGCCATCTGACTTCAACGTCATATAAAAATTCAGGCGCCATAAATATTAATTTGTGGGGCGTAGCTGGAATCGAAACGTTTCGCCAATGTATCGGCAAGGATTCATAATTTGTAATTAATAACGCAAAGACTAAGTCTTTCGAGCAACGTCAACACACATATTTGGAATCAACTGTGAAGGAGAGATGACCTGGAACAATTGAAAGTGAAGCAAACGATATGATGAGATGTCAGCGCGGCCTAAAGGACCCGATAATACTGATCCAGAAGGCACTTTCGAGGGACGTCCGAAATCAGGATTTCCACTCGGTTTTCACCCGTCTTGGACAGATCGAGATGATGGCGGGGTGATAACAAATTGCATCGTATCGCAAACTGGAATTCCTTGCAGCTGAAGTGTTTAGCTGCTGTGAAGCTGGTGTCTGAACAGATAAAAAGGCCAGATTTTGCGGTCCCCGACAGTAGTTGCGCAGTGAACCCTGTGGTATGAACTGACTACTCGTCGAATTGAAGGTAGAGACGCCTAAAGCGCTGTTGTTCGTGCTGAAGGAAACTCGTGGAATTTCAGGGATACATCAACGGTTGAAATAACTGCGGCACTGGAACTGGCATTTAGTACTTAGTAAGCGCAGGTTCTCGTACATTTGTGTTTGCGCCATTCACATGAGACATTAAATGATCTTTAGAAGATATTCATTCGAGAATGATTATAAATTGTTTTGAAAGTATTATATGTATAAATCAGCTAAGAACTAAAATGTACCTCCGTGATCTGAAGACGTCAGGCTTTCGGGCACAGTGATATTTAACAGACAATTAAGAAGGAGCGTGTTCATTGAACTATAACGAACGATGGACTCGGCTGATAGATGGATTTAAGAGACGCTATTAAACCAGATTGATGAATTTATTAGCTATTTTGTGAAGTAGTATCCTATCAGATCAACATCACAACGGAGATTATAAAGTTGTCTTAAGACAGAGAGTAATAATGAAACTGTGACGTTTCTGAAATTATTCATTTATTTTCAGATGCTGATTCGAAGTAGTTGATTGGAGTGATGAACTGAAGCCATATTCACCCTTTTGTCGTTTATTACGCGGAAGTCTGGAATACTTAAAGATATCAGTTTCATTTATCTCAGAGATGTTGAGACATGATACGTTACACTTGTGCCAGATGTTTATTTCAAGGCAATAAACAGGCAAGGTAAACGAGAAACTACGTTGTAATCTGACGTGCTAATGGGAACTTTATGAAACATATGGTAAAGAATGCTGATATTGACTAACGAGATGGCATTTTCGCGGCATCCACGGTACTTGATGCAGTGTGTGCGATAAGACAGATGGCAAGGTCTCTGAAACGTACGAACATGAACACCCTATAAAGTGCCATTAGAGATTATTCGAATGGAGCAAACAAAATCAGTGAAATTGTACAAGACACGACATTGACATGGAGCAAAGTGATGCATGTAATGTCGGGAAATTCTGTGTGGCTATCTTTAGCGTTAAGGAGTTTCAGCTCGTGCTGACATCATACCTTTCCGATGGAAGCAGTTTAAGTCGCAATGCTGGCCTTATGGGATGAACCAGTTTTTGAGCCGGTATGTAAGAGGAATTCTATTTATGCAGCTCTTGGATGTGATTTGGTGGCCCTGAAGGGCTTGAACAATTTTATGAGTCGATGTAATGGGAAGATTCTCTTGAGCTGCCTTAACTCTTTAATTGGCCCTGAACGCTGGTTTTAGATGATGACTTGCGACCCTTGGTTACGTTTACGATGGAGTATCTTTAAAGGCCTGGGAAAGGATCTGTTGAGTAATTGTTAGGTGTGATGGTTTTTAACCGTTCTTCTGTCATGATAAACTGGCAGTACTAGATGTTTATTCGTGTAATACTGTCTTACTGGGCACCTGTCTCAGTTGCCATCATGAACCATCAACTGTGTTTTGCGTCGTTTGAAGTTCGGTAACGGGCAGGCGGCGGAGTGAGATGTAATGCCGTACAGACATGACTGTGCCATGTCTCCTTTCAACATTCGCCGTTAAATGCCTTGCCATTCGGATCATTTGTATGCAATCCCGTAGTGTCTTTTGCCTCAATTCTTCAGATTTGCAATTTTAACAGTTTGCTGATTTCTGCTTTCCGAGGCAATAATAGACATTGAGCTACTCTGGGAATTCAGATAAGGATAAAATTCGTTATCGAAAGATATCAGGCAAGGTTGGTGATTGTTATGAAACACTATAATCAATTGCAACATTTTCGGATGTAAGCATCTCTAAAGTATTCCGAAAGTTCAGAAGTTTTATCAATCAGAAAATAACAAATAATATACTTTGCGGTGTATAGGTATATGCAGGTATGCCAAATTACCCAGATCCCTTTGACTCAGTCGACAATAGCAGCTACATTAACAATTTAACTATAATAATACGTGGGCTGTCTTCAACTGGTGCTGCCTTCCCCAAGACATGCTCAACAAAGCGTTTGCTAGCTGCTGGACCATGAAAGTCACCCGGCGTGTCAAGTCGAAACATTTGTTGGATATGGATATCATTAAGGGCCTTGTTCGAACCTTTATTTGCTCGCTCCGGAATTCAACATGTACAGTATACCATACGAAGAAGCTACTTTATAACATCTAAAATGACTTTCTTATGTGTATTCCATGCAAAACATTAAAATTATATATCATTAAGTCATATAGATGTTGTCTAGAATAAGCCCTTCATCGCAACCCTTCGCCTTTCCGTGAAACTTTTAGGTTACATTACTATGTGATGAATGCATCGCATATGAATTGGAATATAGGTTCAAATACTGCAAAGTATAGTCTGCGCGTAGTGTATTCATGTTTCTATGTATTCAAAACGATGAAATCGAGGTAATATAGATATATTAGATCTCGCAGAGAGAGTGAGGATTTTATAAGATATCGTTATTCTTGCAGTAGTGGGAGAAGGTTAGTTAATATATAATGGAATTCTTATAAATCTGATATAAACGCCTGAAAATAATCTGCGATAAATATGTTCAGTGCATTATTTGTATCGACGATGTAAGCTGCGCGGTACATGTCATCGCAGAATTGCAATTAATGCTATGTTGAATTTATTTGGGCAGGGTGATAACATGGGAAGTGTTCAATTGCTTTTTGTTATACGCTGTCAAATTGATTGGAAGTGGAAATGGATATCGATTTCTATATCTAGTTGAAGGACAGCTTCAACGTCAACAATTGTTGTGGCCCTCTCTGCCTTTTCAAGCCCGATAACTACTATATCTCGGCACATCGATACATTTCGATTTCCATATGTCGCTTCTTCCAGCAGCGCCATGAATCTGCATGAAGCTTTCTCGTCAAATCGGTCAAACATTCTACTTTCACTGAAGTTTTCGAAGTGACGAACAATCAATCTTAGACTGTGTCAAACCGAACGAATGATAATTTAGTTATATCTCTGAACTGGATTGGTGTCATAGAAAGGACAGATTATTTATTAATTAGGTAGCGCCAATAACAATGAAGATTTCCCGAAATAACAGCAGAATATTTTGGTGCGACTTTGAAGAATCAGCGCAAGATGAAGATAAAAGTTTAGTGCTAATATAAATCAAACAACTCGATTTGATCCTGTGGTTGTAAATAAAGTTAGATTAATATCTAATTTATGGATTGCGCTAACAACAAGTAAATTGCCGACGCTCCATCGATCACCGAACTAAATTTAAGATGATTCGCTGAGCTCCATAACAACGTTTTTGCCGCCGCGACGAAAAATGCCGCGATGAGAGATGTATGGCGGCTAATAGATAGATAGCGCGTTAAAACGCATTATCGCAGACTATTAATCCAGCTCTTTATTTTAAAAGTGACATCCTCAGGAATAACTCGCCCCAAGTTGCTTTCCCCAGGCAGCTGGCGTTTTCAAAGGCAATGATATCGCGGAATGAGGAGGCAGATGAGTGGCTTGCGCTGGCGCCGACGTTAATGCGCCGTAATCCGCCGTTTTTACTCGTCGCTGAGATCGCTGTTTAAATTTGCCATGTTATCGCCAGTACTCGCGATATCGCTGCGGCAAATGCGTTGACTGCCTGCGATAACACCGACGTTCCGCATCCTGGCGCTGATGCGCCAGGCGACTGAAGACAGGTACCAGTATTCTATGGATCAGCTTGCGTACCGTAGGAGACGAATGACATGGTGGATTGATCCTCCATAACAGGAAGAGGAAGGATGATGCGGAACGTTCGCTGCTTCGACTGCCGAGTCTATGATCATTGGTATGAATTCAATGCAAAATGTCGCCTGTCACCACTATAACGTTACATTTTCAGTAGTTTACTGTGTTTGAGAATAATGTTTGACAATTGAATTAGACGCGATATTTCCGACCGATTGAGGAGAGAATCATAAATCTATTGTGGATTATTCGCGTAAAACGTGCGGACCGTGACGATGATATTCTGATTTTCATTGTATATACCCGCACCGTAGGACGTAGTCCGTATCAAGGCATGATGATTAACAAAGTATCGTTTTATTATCGAAGATGAACGGAAATTGGCAGAATGGGATGAAATTTACCGACAATTAAAACGGTGCAGGCCGCAAAATCACATTCGTTCAATTTCAGAGAAGGCGGATTTTTAATAGCTATTTTCAGTATTGAAAGAAGGCAATTCATAATATGAAACTGTCAATAGTTATATAAATGTTTGTATGATATTATCTTGAACTAATAGAATGTATGTATGTATAGAATCAGTATAATTCATTTTTGTCTTTATAACCCAAGTGAAGCTTTTTCAATCGACAGCAAATCGTGAGGCACGCCGTAATGTTTTAAAGAGGCTAAAGTACAGGAAGGCAATCGTTGTTATCGTGCAATTTATGAAGGGCGTATTTTGAGGTTTTGTAATTAAATTGTATTTACATCGTTTATCGTATGATCATTGTATTTGTAATGATCTCTAAGTATGTTAACAACATCAAATTTATTTATAGATAGTGTAGATTTGAGATATACGCAGTGTATTTGAAGGCTTTTTATTATAAGGCGTCAATCATTTTTATGGCAATGTCTTTCATAATTTCCTTACAGCAAATTAAAGGTAAAGTAAGTTACCCCAGATATTTTATTTTAGTAATTATTTTTGATTTTCTGATGAGAAAGGAATTTTTTTCTATATATATTTTTGAAACTTGGATTCTACAATTCTATTCAAAGTTTTTCTCTAGTAGTTGTAATGCATGAC
>JASCZW010011698.1:0-31118 GCA_034211315.2 Aedes japonicus
GTTAGAATGTGGTAACTGATGACTTATGGACCAATTTAACTCTGTGTTATCAAAGTGTGAACGTAAATTTATCCATGATGATTGAAAAAGTGCTGCGCAATGTGTTCGGTCCAGTAAATGGTTGCTTTCGCTTGATTATTTCCAATATGTCTTGATAGGACAATTTGAACACTTGTCACGGGATGCTCATTCTGATTGGTTACCTTCGAGTCCACTGCACTATGGCCCAGATCGCGAATTTACGAGGAAACATGCTCCCGGCGCCTAAACTTGAAACTTTACAGAAAAGTGATGTTCTTCAACATGGTTTGTATCACTAAGGCCAATTTTTTTTATGTTAGTTAAAATTTGGGTGCTCCCCATTTTCACGGAAATACAAAAACTAACTTTATTATTTGCAGAGATAGACGTTTACACTCTTAAACAAAGTTGTAGCGCAGAAAATTTCACGGAACTTTCATATATTATTTTTTTTTGTAGCTTGAAATTTAACCGATTTAGAACATTTCCCTCATCAACTTAGGGTGTACCACAAAAAACACATTTGTACGGTGGGAATTGAAACAAAAAAGTTAGGGCAAAAAAAAACAGAGTTCTAGAGTTTTTTTTTTCATAAGGTTGAATCTAACATTTAGAGACTCTCTTTGATTACTTTCTCTTTCATTCATATTCCAATCACCTTTACGTTTTTCATTCTACTATTTAAAGAGTATACTAGCCAGCACGATTGTGTTTCGATCTTTACTAAAGAATCCCTCAAAAGTTTTATAATGTAATAAATGAAAGAGAGCAAGACCGTAGAGAATCTATCAATGTTAGATTCTCTATAATGAAGAGAAAAACCCTAGAGTTGCATTCGTATTGCAATCGTCGTAAGACTAGCAGTGAATGTTACAGCAATTCGAAGACAAATGTAATTCGCTCTCTTTCCTCTCTCTTACTCACTCACTATCTTTCTTCGATCGTTTCCGGGAATGTACGTCTTCGAAAGAGAGAAGTAACTTTCGTCGTCCAAAACAAATCAATTTCCCGAATAGTAGTGTATCAACCAGCAGCATTTCAAACTCTGTTTCCGGGATTCTTGTCTCCTTTCGGAACTTTATTCCGACTCTGTTCAATGCTTTGAAGATGTACTGGTGAAAACAGTTTAACTTTTTTTGCGGCATCCCGTTGGGTTAGTGAATCCAGGTTGTTGAAGGCACGAGAAAGATAACAAAGGTCTTTTGCGTCCATAATGTTGGTGGTTATCCACTAGAATCTTAGAATCTTAGAATATGGTAAACAGCCGAAGCCGCATTTTTTTTTTTTGCTTTTAACATGTTGTACCGTATACTTTTTTCCGAAATTCCTGAGCAGTTTGAGGAACTACAACGCGCTCTTGAAATGCTTCTTGCTTCGACGGCATTTTGAACAAAACTGAGCAAGCATACCCAAGTAACATTACCAAAACTATCCAGCTTTTTTAAGTTCTATTAGTACACAGCTTCTTTACAGCGATCTCAAATCCTTAACTTTTGAAATTTCTTTCTATCGAAGGTTTTATTTTGACTTTATGCTCATATAATGCGGTTTTGAAATGCCGTTTTAGAACTCATTCATATTATCTTATTATGGTCAGTTGAAAAACATTTTAAAATCATTTTGCCTCCAATAAATGCATTCAACGAAAAATTGGCATTGAGGGAAGTCACCAAATGACCAAATAGTTTTATAGTAGCCATTGTAAAGATAAAATGGCTCTTTGGCAAAACTATGATCTGCCATATATAAATATAAGAAATCATAGAAATGTAGAAATACACCCAATTATAAATGTAATGCAAATGAACTGCATATCAGAGACTGATAGGGCAGGATCGTGATCTCCGACAGGGATTGGGGTAACATTAAATGCACATATGATTTGGAGCATGATATGCTATGAAAAAATCCAATTTGTTTTGGATATACTGCTATACAATAAATTTCTTGCAACAATAGAACTTTTTTCTTAGATATTTTATACTGTTGAATGAATCAGAAGAGTATCGAACAGTGCAGAACAACAAAAACCAACCAAGATATCACCGTGAAGGCCGTGTGGCCCTTTAGCCCTATGCTGGTTCTCATGGCTGCCACCAATAGGTTTTATGAAGGTTCTTAAGGTGAATCGCTGCTGCATGTATTTTTTCCTATCTTTTATCTCTCTCTCGCAATCATACCTCGCAATTTCAAATTTATAATCCTCGATTGTTAAGAAATGAGCATCGAATTGAACTCTATCAGATTGCTCACAGCAAGTAAGTATACAAACTGATGTGATTAAATATTCAATATCTTGTTCAGAATCAAGGTAATATCAATTCTAAATTTTGAAGAAATGGCTGCCGTCGAGAATGCTTTGGCGTATGCCGTAAAGTGGTCATGACATCTCTCACTAGAACATTTTGGAAATCTTTAAAGAGAAAGAGAGAGAGAGAGAGAGAGAGAGAGAGAGAGAGAGAGAGATGCTTGGAAAACTGGCAATACCGACGCTGGCCTTCCGGTCAAGTAAGGAATGGTTACGAATATGTTGACGTGATACACGCTGAAATCCTCTGCACTTCCACGAGAAATCACTGGGATAATTGTATACAATGGTTGGGTTTGCAGTAGGATTCGTTGAGGTAAGGGAAGGTCCATTAATTATGTCACGCAGTAAAGAGGGATGGGGGATTTGGGAAAACGTTACGATCCATACAAAAAAAATTAAGGTCCATACAAAAATCGTGACAAAGGGGCGGAGGGGGTTTATAAAAAGTCTTTTTTTGCTTGACGTAATTAATGGACGTTCCCTAAACAATATGCTATATCCAACTGACGTTGATAGCGAATAACATGTTTAACTATGTTTCCGGTTTATTCTCTGTACCGAGATGCACATTAAAGTTATTCTAATTGTGGCACCGATTTATACCTACAGAAAGGATGCTGTTGGGGCCTCTCACAGGTGTGGATGATTTATTTTATTGTAATACAAGAATACATTAAAACATCGAGTTACAGAACCGATTCACCCCAACAGTAAGGGTGGTTTATTTCAATGGAATACAAAAATACGTTGAAACATCGAATTCGACAAACAAAATTACCAAGCTGATGAAACGTGAGAGTAATTCATTTATCAATTACGCCTAGATGAATTTAAAATACTTAAACAAAAGACATCGCAATTCTGATTAATCAACAACAAGAATCCGAAACATGAAATGACCAAAGCTCATAGAAAGCTCCGCCTGAACTTTTAATCAATTTCCAAGTTCAGATTGCATTCTAAATAAGCTTATACCAAACAATAAAATTCATTGAATGTCCTGAATGTATGACGCAAAATCGATATAAAAAAAAACAAAATAAAACAGAAGACAAAAAATAAAAAAAAACGAGGTTGAAATGCAAAATGTCGAAAGACAAAAGTTCAAAAACTAAAGTTCGGAAGACAAAAGGTGTAAAGGATCCAAAGACGAAAGTACAAAACGTCGAGAGGGCAAACTATCACATGGTACATAGGTAAAACAAAGTTTCTCTTATGAAGTTTGGATGTCCGAGAATGTCTGAGAATGTATTTGGACAAAAGGTAAAAAGGTCAATGGTCAAACAGAACAAAAACAAAACAAAGTTTTCAAAAGTTATATGACATTCTTTCTCTGCCATTCTTTGTTTCTTCTTGAATTCGTAAAGGTTTTCAAAGCACCACAGTATATTGTTTTCATATGGAAAATAAATGTGAAAATGCCGTGATTCAGAACAAGTTCTGCGTGAACTTTCCGTGGCCTTTTAAGTTAAAATTCAGTCTTAAAAGTTTAAAGACCATAATGTTCCGAGAATGTCTTTGAATGATTTAAAAAGAAACAAAAAGACAAAACAAAGAGACAAAAAGAAAAATGTTGTATCAAGTTTTTCTGTCTGCCTTTCCCAATTCCTTGTGAGAACTTGTTTATTTTAAGCATTGTTTATTTTAAGCAGAATGTCACCGTTTGGCTCACATGCATTGCATTTTGCAAAGTTCAAAAGCCAAAGCCTGAGTGAAAAAGAATTGAAAATGTCAAAATGACAAAAGTGACAGAGGTTCAAACAAATTCTTTTTCGGTTATTCTCTGTTCGTTCTTTAATTCCAACAAAGGTCACAGGAGCTCTATGGATCAGGAATTACCTTGATAAGTAATTTGAACGTGTATATTATTCATTATAAGATTCAATTATATTTGATGTGGGTACAAATAAATGATAAAGGTGCTAAATGGACAACAATTACCTATCGAAAATTTGTTCTTTTTCTTACAAATCCCATTTTCAACAAATTCAAGCAATAACATCAACACTTTCGACTGCAGTTATCTTTATAAAGTCCTTTTAAACAAATTCATTCAATGTGCCGACGCCGGAAGCCAGAGAATGACTTTTGGACGTAGTCCGTCGACATTGACTGCCATGTGCGTGTTATGGTTGACTTCAGGGTTTTCACACTAGGGTGTGATGTTTTGCAGGCTCGTGCTTCAACATATGCCCAAATCGAATAATCCAACGGATTAAGATTTTCAAAACTTCATGTTATCGTTCAACCATTGTTGGGTTCGATTGGACGTTTGACACGGTGCTTCATCTTGCTGTAGGACAACGTTTTGGTCCTCGGAGAAGTTGGCCTTCACCCAGGGAAGCCCTTGGTCCCTTAAAATACCAATATACACTTCGGTATAGATTTTAACTCCTGGTATAGATTTTAAAACAGGCGGCATTTTCAAACCGTTCGACACCAGCCGGATGTTTGGTTTGAAATTCGAATTTCACTTTTTCTGGAACGTTCTCCATTTTCTGCGGTGAAATGAACCGGTCCTTGCGGCTGTTAACCACAGCATCGATACTGAACAGCTTTTCGTCGGAGAACAAGATTATCATTTTTTCTTTCTTCAACAAGAAAAGCAATCTCTTGGTTTCCCATGCGGCCTTTTGCATGAGATTAGTCCTCTCACCTACGACAAGGTGGCAACCATGTTCTTCGAGAGAGAGAGAGAGTACCCAGCCTAGATTCTTACAAATCTATATTAACTATATGTCGTCCGATATTAGTCTGCCATGATATAAATCTCCTAGTATACGCTTCTCTTATCACAGTTCTTCTATAGAATACGATCTCTCTATGAAATAGACTTTTCAAAGTATTCCAGCTCAACTTCGACCTATTTTAATTTCCCATATTTTTATTAAAAAGTACCAACATGTCAATTGCAATAGAAGAATTTTCACTGTTGGGTCGCGCATTGATTAATCAACTGGTTTCGGTGTCTACTATGAATACTTATCTGCCTTTCAGAAGCTTCAGGAACTTTGTTCCGCATATGTTGCTGAGCTGGCATGGGTCCCCTCACATTGTTAAATTCCAGGCAATGAGAAGCCGGATTTGTTTAGTATTTATGGTACATTTAGCCTAAGGCTGATTCGTCATGCCAGGGAAATAACCTGGTCCCTTCATATTGAATCCATCAATGCACCAGCAACGGTTTTACTTCCCTTCCGTCGGAAGACGTGATTAGAGATTTTTGTCAAAAAAAAATACAACAGTGCCGACTGGAATTCAAACCAAACCCATTGGGGTGTGATGTCACAATAATAATTACATAGCAAGCTGCGCCGTTAAGCCTACAATTATATATTGATATTATTCGACGAATAATAGCTAGTGGCAACCCAGAAGGCTTGATTTTGTTTAAAACTAACGAAATATATTATGGCTGATAATTTGATAAATAAATGATAAATAGAATAATGTACCTTATGAAGACTTGTGGTATATCCATAGAAGGAAAAATTGTCAGTTATTACTTCAACAGATGATTCCATGGGGAGATTGGTAATTTTCCTCACTTCTATTCTCTAACTAGGCGGTGAATTTACGTCGTTCGACCTTTTTCTCTAGTGAACTTGTATTTTTTCGAAAATTTTGTCTGTATATCATCAACCTTTTATGAAAATAGCATTTCAGTTATTATCAAACTATATTCCATTTTGTTTACATTAAGTTGTGGTATTTTGCATTTGACGAATTTCACGCCAACTCATCCAGTGGTGTGCAGCACCCTCTCAGAATCTACTGAAACTTTGTGGGTGGGTAGACTATATCTTTTCAAGCAACATTGCATACTTTGTTTTTTTTCAAAATTTATGTAAACTACCATTTGAAAAGGGATTAAGTTTCTTGATCGATTTTTTTAAATCAACATAACTCAAAAAGAAACAGACTTACAAAAAAATGATGTTTGTGTGACTTTTAGAAAATTGGCTTACCTTTTATGGAAAATATTGTAAAAATAGTAAAAATATGTAAAACATGTAAAAATATTTTGAAATTTAAAGTCAATTTGCAAAAAACGGTTATCTTAGAATTGGACGCAGTTTTTTTTAAATAGGCACTATACTTGTCTAAGTGTTCGCTGTACATCGCGAGATACATACATCGGGCCTTTTAAGGAAAAAAAGTTGTTGCAACAACATATTTTCCATGTCCAATTTGTACCGTGTATCGCACCAACTCGTCGTAAAGGTTGGTACTAAAACCTCACAGAAGCCAATTAAATTTAATTATAATGACAATTTGGATTTTGCAAGGGTCTTTGAATCAGGGATGCCATATTCACAGACATGTCTGTAAATTTGCAGACTTTTAATTTTTATTGGAAACTTTTTTAACGATGCAGACATTTAGCAGACATTTTATTTACGTTGCAGACTTTTACAGACATTTGAAATATTTCTTAAATTTCGAATGAAAATATTTTTTGAAGTTCAGATTTAAAATGTACGAGGATCTAGACTGTATAGTAGATACGGTAAGAATCTTTGTTGAAATATTTTAAAATAGCGTAGGTATCATTTAGAGTAGAAATCCTTGAAGAAACGAAAGCGTTGGACCACTTGAAGACACAATGGGCCTGGAGATAAATATCGTATAGGCCCTTTCCGAGGGTAACATGGAGTCCCTACTTATGGTAATGTTCAATCCCACGCGTGTTCAAACCCATGCAAAAAATAACTGTCTAGGCATCACAACAAAAATCAAGGTTCACAACAATACAAATCATATTTGAGAAATTTAGAGACTTCCACGAAAAAAAACTTTTTACATGGACAGGTAGAAACTTCTCAGAAGCATTGGGATCAAGCAGTTCATGCTAGAAGAACCTACAAAAATTCATTACCGGAGTTTAAGATCATACTTACCAGAATTTCAAGACAGAAGCTCCCCAAAAATCAAGAGAGGACTTATCAGAGCATCAAGAAGAAGTGAAGGGGAGAGGACGTCTCTGACGTTTGGAATTTTTCAGAGGTTTTGTAGTTCTTCCTAGAAATTCAAGATTGAACCAGAAATTCAGAAAAAAAAATTCCCCAAATTTTACCTATAATTTCCCAAATATCAGAGAAAAAATCCTCAGGACGATGCGTCATAGAAATTGAGGAAAGAACTTCTCTCAAGTTCAGGAAATAACTTCCCAGTGCTAGGCAGCTATTCCAAAGCTCAGAGGAGAACATTTAAACATTTCAGATTAAGGATTTCTCAAAATTCTTTAGAGAGAAAAAAAATCAGACTTTTCAGGAGCATTGGGGGTACTTCCTTTTAATTTGAGCACGAATCTCCAATAGATCCGGCACAAACTTCCCCAAATTTCTGGAGAAAATATCCCAAGATTTCATAGGAGGTCTTTTCAGAAGTCCAAGATACTTCAAAAACAAATTTAAGGGAATTTTCCTAAAACTTTTGGAGATGACTTTCCCAAAGTTTCAATAGAATTTTCCTCGCAGTTCCGGATGGCACCAATCAGAATTTGGGAAAGAATAAGTTAAAAAAAACTTCCTTGTATATGAGGAAGAAACCTACCAGAGAGGGCACTACTTGTAGTGTCAAGAATGAATTTTTCAAAAAAAATCAGTGAACTCCTCAGAAGATAACAAGAGGACTTCTCAGAAGTTGCAAAAAGAGACCAAAAGTTTAGTTGGAACTACTAAGAAGAGCTAAAGAGCTTCCCCAAAGTTCCGAATCAAACATTCCAGCATTTCAGAATGAGAATTTCTCGAAGTTCACTTTTTAAAAAATCAGGAAGAAACTTTCCAGAAGTATATGGGGAACTTTCTTGTAGTTCAAGCAGGAATTTCTCAGAAATTCAGGAACAAACTTCCCCGAAATTCAGGATAATACTTCTCTAAAGTTCAGAAAATATTATTTCGACAGTTCAGAAAAGAACTTCTCAGAAGTTCAGAAAGAAACTTAAATCAACTTAAGAAGATTTTCCAAAAATTTGCAGATTTTTATGGAAACTCCCAGGCATTTCAATTTTTTATCAGACATTTGAAAAAAATATCTGGCATCCCTGCTTTAGGAAGAAACTTCTAACAACTTAAGAAGATTTTCCACAAATTTACAGATTTTTATGGAAATTCCCGGACATTTTAAATTTTTATCACAGACATTTGAAAAAAAATATCTGGCATTCCTGCTTCGAATGTTTGAAAAATCAAGGCTGGTGTTTGGAAAGGGCTTATTTTAAAATTATTTATTTTTAAAACTTTAGTGATAATACAACAGAATCAGGTGGTTGATCCTGTTTATTACCCAATCTTTGATGTATATTACAAAAAGGACAATAAATTGTAAAACAAAAGCTTTATAATAATATCTGAAGTATTGACTCATGACTCAATAGCAGTTCAGTTGTTTATTTCAAAATTAATAGATTTCGTTAAACAAAATATATTGCTCAAAAAATTACTTTCGTAACAGTATGCAAAAATGTCAACGCCTCATATCAACTGAACAGTATGCAAAAATGTCAGAAGAACTTGAGGAGTTCTATAGCTACGTAGAGACAATACCTGTTACACAGGTTCATTGCTTTGTACCTATTTCAGAAAATCAAATTTCAGCTAAAAAGTTTTCTGATTTAAAAAATAATCCAAAGAAATTCAAAAAAGTTTTACATAATTAGAGTTTTCTAATTTGATAAGACTTGGTGCATATTAATTTAAAGACGATTCAAATATGAAGTTCGCTATTCTGTTAGATGTATCAGCCCCGCTTTATCACATTTTTTCCCATACCTTTTACACGTTCTGTAACATATCTCAACCTTATTTCCGAGACACAATACCCCCCCCTCCACCTCACCCTTTGATATACAAAGCCCTATTTGAATCGCCCCTAAAAATTGTAATATCCATTTTTGCAAATTGACTTAAAATTTTAAAATTATTTTTTAAAGCGTGTATGAATCGATTTTATTATTTTTTGTGAGGACGATTTTCTAAAAGTCACCCATACATCTCTGTTTTGTCAGTCTTGTCTTCTTTGAGTAATGTTAACATGAAAAATTTGTGGTGAGAAAAACTTATTTTCCTTAAAAGTGCCGATCTTGCAATGTATGGCAAACTTTTAGACAATGATATTGCCTCTATTGAAAAAAAAAATTTCGTTCAATTCTTAGATAGCAGTTTTTTGCAAGTTGAATTATAATTTTTAATTTTTTTAGCGTGTGAGAATTGATTTTACTGTTTTTACATTTTATTATAAGTAAAGAACATTTCCTAAAAGTCACCCATACATTTTTGTAAGTCTTTTCCTTTTTGAGTAATGTTGATTTAAAAAAAAACCGATCAAAACAATTAAGCCTTTTTCAAATGGTAATCTACATAGATTTTGAAAAACAAACAAGGTATGCAAAGTTGCTTGAAAAGACATAGTTTACACACCCACAAAGTTTCATTAGATTCTGAGAGGGTGCTGCCAATTACTGGATGATTTGGCGTGAAATTCGTCATTTTGGAAAAAAAAAATGTAATTGTCCAACGTATTAGCCGTTTATGCAAAATTAAATGAAAATATGAAACACCTAATAAACATTTTTTATTTATTTTGCTAATCTAATTTTTGTTTTGTTTTCAGTGAATAGAATTGCCTTGAGCGGGATATATCAGCTTATTGTCTAACTTATTGTCTTACTTTGGTGGTGAGCTTATTGTCTTACTTTGGTAGTTGGTTAGCATGCTGTAACCAGCTTAACCATGAAATGAAAACTGAAGATTTCGTTATATTATTTGGAATGATTTTTTTTTTTTCATTTGAATGTTGTCGCACTTTCCTTCTGTCAAGGAGGTTGATTTTTTTCAGTATATTCCAGCTGGTACAGTGGTTGATATATAAATGATGTACACAAAAAAATTAACAGGCGTGTAAAATTTCCCCTCGTTAAATTCCAAGCCAAAGAAGTTGTAAACAACGAAATTGTCTGCAATCTTTCATGCGCCATACAACAATGTTTGCAGTCTTTCATACAACAGGCTATATTCAGGCGTTTTCTGGCTTAAATTTACATGAAATGTCCCATTATTTTGTGCCAAATTTGTCTGTTAATTTCATTATTATTTAGGATCATGCTCTTTATTGTTAATTATTTCGATTCAAATAAATCACCATACATCATTATTGGCCTAACCTGGTCGAGGTTTCCAGTCTCGTTCAATCGAATCAACGAACAGGAAACGCAAACAAGAATACGCACCGATTAGAACAACAAGCAACTTCATCCCTGATCGCACCCCGAGAGCTGGCGCTGATTCCTAAATCCAGAACCGGGCGGCGCCAAAACTGTGAACCTCTCAGACATCCTCCCTTTCCTCGGTTCGAATCCCCTGCTTGTCGAGTAGACACATTCCACCGATTTCGATCGACTTCCCCTTTTCCAACTCGGAGACACCATCCGGAAGAGGGAAATTAATTAGAAATAATTTATTGCCATATTTGCGTGCACCGAGGGTGGCGCGCGACCGATTTCAACGAGGGTGTCGTCCACCCTCGCGCCCTTCTTCCAACGGCGGCCAACCCAGCACAGAGCGTCATAATGTGGTGCTATTTCTGGAGGGTGAATCGGATTTTTGATTATTCACGTCATGCATCATGGACACTATAAATATCGTAACGTCCCCGGAGGCAAGGGGCATCATCCGATCAGCTTCGGTATGTAAGTGAGTGGTTTTTTAGTTAATTAAAGCCGAGCTCTGGAGCTTTTTCCGCATCATCGTAAATTCCTCCGGATGCCGGTGGACACGAGTTTTTAAATTTTATGACAGGAAAATCCACTTCATCTGACGGGCGGGATTTCGGGAGTGAAAGTTATGACTGAAATGAACTTGCTGTTGCTGCCGTTGTTGGGCGATTCTAGGCCAGAAAAATTTGTCCTGTCATTCTACAGGAATTATCAAGCGGCGCGGGGATGTCAGGCGCGTGGAAATTATGAATGACTGGCAGACAGCTAAGATGAGGGTCATTCAACAAATGAATTTGGAGAGGATAACAGACGTTTTAAAATACCGGCTTATCATGGCTGGTTTATTTTAGGCACGTCAGTCAAAACAAATACCTAGGGATTTTTTTTTCTTTCAATCGTTACTATAGCGTTAAGAATAAAGTAAGGCAATCGATCACGTACAGTTATAGGTTTTCATTTGGTCAGAAGCTCGAACGATAAAGTTGCATCCCATCATCGGGGGGACATGAATCGAACCTGTGTCGGAGCATGTTTAAATTTATTGCAGCCTATTAGACGCTGACCTCAGGCAAACGGTTAGCTGGCCATGTTCCAAGCAATTGAAGTTTCGCATTGTTGGTGGCTTCCTAGGTGAAGCGATGCTGGCTTGTGCATAATAATGTTGCGACAGCTTTCTAGTTATAGGAGAGACATCACCACCAACATCCTCATCATCGTCGTCCGAGGTGAGGCATATCCCTTACGCCTGTTGGTGTAGAGCGTGCAGTGGAAGTGAAGAATGACCGGAAGACTGGGTTTGCAGACAGAGTGATAAGATCGGAATTGAAAGCTGGTAGAAGGACATAGCCAGTGGTGGTCAGTATCGGGCCCTAACTAGCAGTAGGCAGCTTCTCTCGAGGCAAGGATAATGATGATGAAGTTATCCTTTTCTATTTCGTTACGCTATCTTTGCCTTCGTGGGTTTAGCTAGTTAGTATGTGTGCATCAATTTGAGTAGATATTGTAGCTCGGAAAATATCGAAGGGACGTGAGCCTTGTGCTTTGTTCATGATACTTATTCTTTTCTTTCTTGTTTTTGTAAAGAAATGAAAATTTATACTGCATTGCAGATGGTTACTTTTTTTATTTGTTGAGGGCTCTTCAAGAGAATGAGAAACATTGATTAAAGTTTAGTGACATGAAGTGATATGTTTGAACAAGCTAAGGTTTCATAAGTGCAAATTATTCTGCTTGTTTTGTTTTATAAATTGAATATTTTTTAATTAACTACTAACTACTTATTGAATGATCTTGATGATATTATTTGCAAAAACATTGATTGTGAGTCTAAAGATACCATGACTGGAACGCTCAAGTTCGTGGATAAAATTTCTCAAACAATTATTTGCTGCGAACTTTTTCAATCTGAAGTATGAACATCTCGATTATCGAGAAACTGAACAAAAATTAACATCAACGCTTGAAACATACTAATGCGTCATTTGAACTGCAAAGCTCACAGAACCAACGTCATCAGTAACATTGATTTGTAAAAACAAATAAATTACTGGAAAAAATTGGACAATATTTTATGGGTCTACAACAATAAGGATACTGTATCTCGAAATATCTACGTTTTTTAGTGTAGGCGTGTTTGACAAACTTGATTGTGTACAGTTCTGCTACAGAAGTCGAGACTCTATCTTAAAATAATACAAACATACTTCTCGAATTTCATTTTTTTAATAAAGCCTGTCCACGTTAAATTTCGGACACTTGTCTCTAAGTGTAGATTTTAAATTATTTCACGGATCGCTGAACCGTTTTATTAATATGACAGCTGAAACTCTACACTTTATTCCCTAGTACAACATCTTAACTTTTTTTTATATATTCAGTAAAATGGCGTCGTATCAAGTGCGCAAACGCATTTTGTACGAACGGCAGCGAAATCTGCATATATCGGTACAAAATCTTGCCAAGAAACTAAAACTACCGAAAAATACCGTTTTTTGTGTTTGCAAATCATTTGTCCAGTGCTTGACTGTAGATTGAAATGTTGGAAGTGGAACAAATCGAAAAGTATGTTCCCGACAAACGGACAAGAAGGTGGTAGCCATTATTGAGAAAAATCCCAATCTTTCTGTGCTCGCAATGTTGTAATGTGGCTCGCAAAGTTGAGAAGTCAAAATTATACGTGCAATAAGTGAAGCCGAAGCAAGGACTAATGGCGTGAAAAAGGTGCCCAAACGCGATGATAAGCTAAATTTCATTGCAAAATGTCGGGCTAAGGAGCTTTACACCAATTTTTTGCAAACATTTTCTTAATGTTAACATTAAAATGAACGACGAAACATACGTAATCGATGACTTCAAACAGCTTTTGGGTCTGGCATTTTATGCAAAGGAACGCCAAAGAAGGTTTTCACATTCCCGAACAAGTATTTGATTTGGCAGGCCATATGAAGTTGGGGTCGAAAACCTAAAAGTTTCGTCTCTCCCGGCATCGGAGAAAGAATGTTTGCAACGGTTGCTACCATTTATCAGAAGCCCTGACGCTCCAGCTCCTGTTTTGGTTGGATTTGGCCTATTGCCACTAAGCAAAACCCGTCTTGGAATGGTATAAGGTACAAGAGGTCAAGTACGTGCCAAAAATACATAATCCACCAAAATGTCCAGAAATTTTCCCAATAGAGAATATCTGGGCTCTAGTTAAGCGGAAACCCTACGAAACTAAGAATAAAGCATATGTACCGATAATTTCCAGAGAAGATGGAGAATCGTCACAGCGGACATATCTGACGATACCGTATGGAACCTAATGGCGGGTGCACCACAGAACGTTCAAGAATTTAACAGAAAGAAGGATTAACATTAACAACTCTGAATCCTTGAGGGTTTGAGTTGTTTAGTGAAATACCTGTAACTAGAAATTAGAAGAAAAATTAGTATTTTCCAGAAGTCTGCACAATGTAGACGAAATACGGGTATCTGTCAAAATAAGCAAAGGTAGTTGGAATAAAATGGAAAATAATAAGTTTTTTTCTAATTTTTAATTAACAACTCTATTATTGTAAAATAAACAATCGGCTTTTTTATATTATGTTGACCTTTTTGTGACAAACTTTCTTTGATAGCACGGCTTGCTATTTTTGAGTTCTTGCGAACTTCTCTTACCCTGACAGCGTCCTGTCTGGGTTTTTTTTACCATTTCCTATCATAACCGGATTTATCGGACACCATTTCGCGTTGCTGATACTTTTTTCAGACAACAGCAAAAAAGCTTAAATTGAACATTTCTACAATTTTACAGAACAAAAAATTCGTTCTTACTGTTTCTCACACGCAAATTACCGACAAATTATGTCTGCTCTTAGCCACAACATTCAATGTACAAAACAATAATGTGATCTAACGTATGACGTTTGTGTTGTTTACTAAATCTAGAAACAGAAAACGGATGGGCTAGTCAATGCGTTATTTTCTTTATAAACTGATAGACAGTTATCCGATAAGTGCATTTGATTATTGCCAAAACCCTACTATCAATTGTTTGCCAAGTATGTCAATTGTAACTAAAATAAGGAAGTTAAGCGTTAATATACGTAAATATCTCTGTCAGTATTCTCTTGTGCTAGAAGAGAAGCAATCGATGCTCACTTCCTCCGAATCTCACGGAATGAATTAAAAAAATCTGATTTCTGACACACATATCCATACTACAGGCTTTTTGGCAGTACTTCTCACGCTTTTTCTATTTCTAACTGACGTCGGACATCAATTTCCTGTATCAAAACATCCATATCCATCGGCGTTCCAAAAATATCCATATTGCATATTATTCGACAGTATTTCCCACTCACTTTTCCAATAACAGAAATCGTCATCTTGGATTATAAAAATGGCACCAAACATCGACTAACAGCTTCCAGTTCGCTACTTGAACAACTTTGTCCGAGACGGCATCTTCCTAGGAGGCCAGAATCTCGAGACACAACTTGTACAAAATATTCCTGCGTACAAAACCGCCGCGTAGTGAGCGAATTCTGGACTAGTATCCACCAACAGGAAGGCCTTGGTCTACTCGACAGATTTTCTGAAATTAGTGACTTTCTATATGGCAAGGTCCTCGAGATATTCTATTTTGGAACCAATTATTATAATCAATTTGTATGCTACACAGATTAAAATAAACATGCAAAAATGTTGCCAAATATAATGCACATAAAAGGAACGCGGCAAATGATGTAAAATTATGTGAGAAACTAAGGGACTGTTCATAAACCACGTAGACCAAAATTTGACACTTTCAAACCCCCCCCCCATCGTAGACTTTCGTAGACTTTTTCCAACCCCCCACCCCCCCTCCCCTTACAATCTACGTAGACTTTATCAAATAAATTTTTTTGTTAATTTATGGAAAATGTTCTACAATATGGCTGTGGCTGTTTGAGGAACGGTTTATGAAATAAAACTCAAACAATCAGGTTATTCAGTTATTCATTTTTATTTTGTTTCATAAAAATACTGCATAAATAAAAAAAATAACAACAATCAATTATGCAAATGCTAAAGATGCCCACACCATGGCTGCTTGAACCAATAATTAAAGTTCATCAGTGGAAGTTTCAGGTGGAATTGTCCTGAAGAAACCTTGGATGTCAAGTCCAATGATTTCGACAAAACGTAATTCTATCCATAGAACTTCCGTAGCTCCGTTCTCGACGACCTCACAAAGAATTTTTTCCTGGCGTTGCTACAGAATGTTGAGTGGCCTTATTTTCTTCGACGAAACATCTGCCTTGTGGATGCTTTTGTGTTGATCTGCGTTCACTTTTGTCGCAAAATGCTGTCCACAATAAAAGCATATGCGGCTATTTATGTTTTCACTTTAGATATTAGGTTCAGTTTATTTTCTTTGAAAGTTTTCCAAAGCAAGTTGACGTCTTCGTAGACCTCTTAATGTATTTTCTATTTTGTCCCACATGCGCTAAAACCCTCTACTAAATGTTTGTCAAATGGGAACAAGTTAACTATCAAAGATCATCTCATTCACGTATAAATAAAAATACTCAATGCCTTAGTAGCACACTTGTTGCAAATAAGTCAAAGTTACTGCAATGTGACTCAATTAAGTCACAATCAAGTTTCTGCAACCAATTATGACAGAGATGTGTTGCTTGGGTGGTTGACATCATAAACTTACTATTGAGTTGGTACCATGCATTCGATCTATCGATGTTTTAAAAAACAAATAGAGAAACACAACCAACACGCTCAAATTACTATATTTTGTTATCCCTTTTTCCTCTCGAAAAGATAATTAGAGACAGTAATTCTAGCGTGTAGCATTAAACTCCGTTCACATTGCAACCTACATAACGATCTTGATATCAAATGCCCCGCAAATTATTTTTGGTGAAAGCTAAAGCCTGTTAACGTAAATTTCGGACACTTTTATTTCTGTGTAGATTTTGAATTATTTCACGAATCGCTAAAACGTTTTACTCATGTGACAGTTGAAACCCTCCACATTTTTTCAACATGTTTACATTCTTGTTACATTCAGTAAAATGGCGTTGAATCAAGTGGACACGCATTTTTTACGAAAGGCAGCGAAATACGAATTTATCGGTAAGCGATCCTGCCAAGAAACTAAAATTTCCAAAAGTACCGTGTTATGTGTTTGCAAATCATTTGGCAAGCAGTTGACTGTAGATCGGAAGGTTAGAAGTGGAACAAATCGAAAAGTATGCTCCCGATAAATGGACAAGAAGGTGGCAGCCATTATTGAGAAAAATCCCAATCTTTCTGTGCGAAATATGGCGGGGAAGGCAAAATCATTTGTACAAAAATTGAAACAGGGGCGAGGACTGAAGCCGTACAAAGTGAAAAAGGTGCCCAACTGTGATGAAATGCAAAATTTCACTGCAAAAGGCGTGCTAAGGTGCTTGACACCAATTTTTTGCAATCATTTTCTCGTATCAAAATGGACGACGAAACAAATGTACTCGAAGACTTTAAATAGCTTCAAGGTCTGGCTTTTTATACCGCAATGCAAAAGAACGCCGTTGCCAAGTATTTCCGGACAAAGAAGGTGTCCAAATTTTCGAAGAAGTATTTGATTTGACAGGCCATATGTAGTTGTGGTCGAAAATCTAAAAGTTTCGTCTCTATCGACACTATCAATAAGGATATGTACGAGAAAGAATGTCTGCAAAAGCGGTTGCTATTGTTCATCAGAAACCACGACTCTCCAGTCTTTTTTGTCACTATGTGAAATCCGTTCTGAAATGGTATAAGGTACAAGAGGTCAAATATGTGCCAAAAACAGCCAATCCACCAAACTGTCCAGAACTTCGCCCAATAGAGAAGTACTAGGCTCTAGTTAAGCAGAAACTCTTCGAAACTAAGAAGAAAGCAAATGACACCAATGATTTCAAGAGAAGATGGAAAATCGTTTCCAAAGATACCGTACGGTGTACCACAAGAAGTTCGAGAATTTATAAAAAAGAAGGAATAACATCTTAACCCATCGTTTCTAATGTAGATATAAATCTATTATTGTGAAATAAATTATCGGTATTATTGAATAATGTGTAAATTTTGTTTTCCTACTATTATTCTGGTGTCCGAAATTTAACGTAGACAGTCTTTAGATGTATAGATGCTAATATGAAGATAGTCTATATCACTTAATATATGTTGTAGTGTGAACGGGATGTTCTGCTCCATTATTTAATTAGCTTGTAACTTCTTGTAACTGGAACATATTAACATTTAAGATTAATCCAGCACTAAGATAACCTAGACTCATAGAATAAATAAATTAAATTTAGAACGCAACCAGTAAAATCTAAAATGTGTACGTTTATCAGTATCTTTGATGTGTTGAAAATAAACACAACATGATTTTAATTTCAAACATCGTTGTCACTATGGTTTAAAACATAGAATATGTTAGAAGGAAAGGAAGTTTATGTTTGCGGCCAAAATAAACTAATTTTGTGTTTGGATTTACCTGGAATATGTTTGTTATGACGGTATTATTCTCTGCGTTGAGGGTATGAATATCCGTTTTGTAGATAGAAAAAAATGTCTACGTAGACTTTTGGTATATCCCCCCCTCCCCAATCGTAGACAAACGTAGACTTTTTCGAAACCCCTCCCCCCCCTTAATTGTCTACGTGGTTTATGAACAGCCCCTAATATAACATGACTCACTTTAATTTCTTTACCGTCATGTAATGTTATGCGTACAATTGTAGAACAGTTGAACATGAAAAGTTCATTCAAACCAACGAATCCATAGAAGTTAAGGGAGGTTCTTGATCAGCACAGCTCTCTATTAGCTTATGGTGATGTCGACTTGTATGTCGTATGTTCGCAAATCCTCTCACTGCTTTTTCTAATCAATGGGAATCGTAGATGTTTTCCAAATCCAACGACCGTGAACACTCTAGCGCCGACCTAATATGGAGTCTGATTTGTTTCGCCGTTTCTACACGTCATAATAGTTTCACATAGGATCGTGTAAAGATTATTTGACTTCGCAGAACTGCAGTGGAAAATTATGTACATTTCTGAAAACCTATTGACAGTTCAACGTTTTTAAGTGTTCCATTTATGTGCATGGCCCACCTCTCAAATTTACGTGCGATATATTATTACTCGATATAGTTTTGTATGACTTTTTGGAATACGCTATTGCTAATGCTCATATTTCTGTGTAGCTAACGCCGCCTACTGAGCCATTCCAGAATTAATTAGGCCACCACGAGATATATTTTCTCAAGGCACCATGCATCCATAAGGTGAAAATCACCATGATATTACACGCGAAGGTTATAGTAGTTTCATCAGCTACGTGCGCCTCCATCCCGATGGGTGAAATTGCTGTAGCTGGCTGCCGCCATCCATTTTCAGACAGTGGTGCCACTTTGAAATGTGTAAATTCATTCAATAAAATTAAGGAACAATTCATAATTGCTCTTGGAATCCTACGTAGACTGAAAATTTATTTTCGTAAAATAGCTTTCACTCGTCTCATAAACATGGATTTTGTACATAGAACAAATGTCTCGTATATTGTGTGAAACAATCATATTACGCTTTATCTGGTGAAATGCTATCATTACACCTTTTTGCATATGGCACAAAATGAATTTCGTGAAGACCAGCCGATCGCTGCATTTTTTTTATCGTACTAATGCATGTTAGTTTTGCTGTTTGCACAAATAATGATGTAAATAAATGTAAGCAAACAAATTTTAGTATGTCAACACAGATAAACAGACATAACTCTTGAAGTTCCTTTCATCGATCACCCATTAAACGGTCAATTCAAATGTTTCTTCGTTGGAAGTATCGCCACAGATAGCACGTATACTCGATTATCTTACGTTTAACTTTAACACACTACCGTCATCTGTTCAGATGGCGCAGGTGTGTAAGTGACGATGATTTGTAGGGCAAAATGTTCGAAACACAGAGTACGTGATCTGAAAGTTCAAACTTCTATCTATAAGATCTATGCAAAATTGTTTGTCCCCTTTTGTCCCGTTTAGGAAAAAAACTCGTTTTAAAATTGGTAGTTTTGCATTTTTTGTGTATAATTTTCGATCAACAGCATCAACAATTATCACCAAAGACCGTAACAACGCGAATTTTGTAGGAAAATGTTTATATTTGTATATTAATCCATCTCCGTTAGTTTATTAACATTTACATCCCAGACAAATTGTTATGTCTGTCTGTCTGTAAGTTAATTTTTTCCGCAAAGCTTCATTAAATTAAAATATCTACAATTCTGTAGAAGCAAAAAATCCTTTAAATCATAAGAATAAAAAGTTGAAATTTTAATTATAAACTTAAATGGCCCACCCTAGTCTTCACACAAATCAAAAGATAGATCTTATTTTTAAAATTAAATCTCATGAAGACATCATCTGTCTAAAGTTAATGGTTTTCGAGTTATCGATTTTTTGTCGTGAAATTTGGCCATTCGTACCATAGTGCACTGTCTAGAGTTATAACTTGATACTCATTAATCACGCGTTTTCACACTAGACACAATGGCCTAAAGAGATCAATCAATTCAGTAGCAGCTCTTACTTAAGATACAGGATCGAATTCCATGTCAAAATTATTTGAATTATTAAAACATAGGACAAACCACGTGGATGCGCTTTTTTTTCAACTACATTTAGAGTCCATAAAGTAGATCTGTCAGTCATTCATGCAACCACCAGAGAGACGTTTCTTTTTAATTGGTAACAACATATTTGTAGTTCTTTGTATTGTTTTCGAACAAGGCACGAATGTTCTTTCTTTGTCAACATATATTTTTAACTGTTGCGCGTGTGCCATCAATTACCATTTAATTTTTCATGTAAAATTACAAATCAGTTTCGTTGCTAAAACAACGAACAGATTCGTTAGTTCTACCATTGATTTCGTTATAAAAACTTAGAATTACTATCATTGTAAAACAGTACCAGGTGTTATCAAGGTGCCTCTGATTTCTTAGCTCAACGTTAAAGTAGCTTTTTGAAAAAATCTACTTTCCCCATACTGGAAAAGTCAAAATCACATACGTTAATGGTTTTATAAAAATCTGAAGTGGTTTTTGGATCATTTGTAACTGTATTCCAATATGTACGACCGTATTTTTATTTCACTTTTTAAATTGACGTAGACTACTTATATACTGAGCAATGTCATTTAGTTATTTGAAAACGGCAGCATAATTAATCATCAATTAAAAGAGAGATTTGAGCAATAAAAAATGAAAAAAGTGCCATTAAATTATTAAGGCCTGTGCCAACAAATAATGTGTGATCAGCATTAAAAAATTAGGAATGAGCAATAAAAGATGAGAAAAGATCTTCGGATAATCTAATTGTGACCGGTAAATCTGCCAAATAAAGCAACAGCTATTAGTATATGTGCAATTAAATATGGCAGTATTTCCGCCAAATTATGTAATTTGAGCACTAAACTATTCGCATATGTCTTTTAATTTTGTTAGATTTTCCCATAAAAACAGTAAAATGAGCAATGGATATTTATTTATCCATTGCTCATTTACTGTTTTTATGGGAAAATCAACAAAGTTAAAGACATATGCGAATAGTTTGGTGCTCAAATTACATGATTTGGCGGAAATACTATCATATTTAATTGCACATATACTAATAGCTGTTGCTATTTGATAGATTTACCGGTCTAATTAGATTGTCGAAGATCTTTTCTCATCTTTATTGCTCATTCCCTAATTTTTGTGCTGATCACTTATTTGTTGGCACAGGCTAATCAATTGGTGGCACTTTTTTCATTTTTGGTGCTTTTTCTGAATTACTAAGTGCAGGTAAATATTTTAGCCATTTGAAAACCGTTATTTTTGTGTCATATTATTAATCAACATTGAAGTACATATTGAAAAAAAAGTGCATGCGAAGAAAGTGACGACAATGTGAAAATCTCAGTTTCATACGAATTTGCTACCCAAACGGGCAAAAACCCATTGAAGTGCATTCCCCTTGTAGTCATATACAATGACCGGCAAAAATATAAGTCCACCGTTGATCAAATTATTGTAAAAAAAAAGAAAAGTTTTGAAAGAGTAGAGTGATCCAACAGATGTTTTCAAAAAATGAACGTGTACGAACAATTTCACTTAAAAAATAACGAACGATTACTTTTATAACTTGAAAAAAAAAACTATGTAACAAACTCAATTAAGTTCGTCAAAGAAGGTATTACATGAAAAAAATCCACTTCATGTTTGAATAGAAAAAAAAACAATAAAAAACAAATGGAGTGAACTCTTCAATAGTCAATATGACCTCCCTTCACTTCAATGTTGGGCTGCAACCGTTTCGGGATGCTTTTAACCAGGTTTCTGAAGTGCTGTGGATCCAAATCATTGAAAGATTGCTCCAATGTCGCAGAATATGTTTGCTTGTTGGTTACGTTGGTAACTCTATTGTCGATATTCACCCAGAGATTTTCAACTGGGGTTAAATCATAGCTCTTAGGACACTATTCCTAGGTCTTTTCCGATTGTTCCGGTCAATATTAACTTCTGTATTATTTGTAACTTTGGATTTTTAATGGAGGCTTGTTTGGCATTCTCCAACCCCCTGTCTCACCGGAAGAACATCGTACCCAGTACTGTTTAGAGTCCCACGCTGGCTGGAGGACGATGATCAGCATTGATTGCTGCTAAATTGTCCAGTCCCAACAATGAGAAGAAGCCCCAAACAATGATGTGAAAATCAGCTGTGAGGTACAGATTCTAATCTAATGCGATATATTGTTGCTAATCGATCTAATTGCAACTATTTTATTTTTAAATTTACCACTTTTATAGATGGAATCCGTGAAAGTTTTCCAGAAACGACATAAAACCTGGTTGAATTCCAACGCACTAATAGTACCAAAAGTAGAACCAAGGTTAGACCTAAGAAACCATTTCAAAATTTAAACATTCAAAATAAGCTTCGAAGAGTTGCACCTATGAGAAGCATGGGATCTGCAAATGAGTTGTCTTTGGCTGCACAAACAAATCCGTGAAATGTGGCGAATGAGGACTCTGCAAAGCTACTGAAGGATAATGCAATCAACACCGAAGCGGTCTTCGAAAATTAGAAAACAACTACACTTACGCGATGAAAATAATCCTTCTTTATTCTGCAGGTGTAATCTGACTTCATAATTTACTAGATTCTGTCGGCCAATCAACATCCGATTAACAAAGGAAAGCACAGTTCTAACTATCCAAGAGAAAGAAAATACAGAAACGTAGATCTGTAGAAACTTGAATCCTACTCAAGAAGGTTCATACACCATTCATCACACGTTGGTTTGCACTATGATTGATGGAAAGGTTTGCGGAGCTTTTACTGGTATCAGCAATTAAAGATATTTCATTTGTGAAGCTGCTCCCAAACAATTTCATGACATAAATGCTATGAATGCTAGACTGACAAGCTCAGCCCTAAATTTCGGGATTTCGCAATTACATGCACACATCAGGTGAGTAGATTCTATTTCGATTCTACCCACATAACGAAGTTTCATATTTTCTATCTTCCACTCCATAGTTCCATAATCAAATTCATATAAGATATATGGAATGCATCACTCACATCGCATACCGATTGAACTTAAAAGTATGGCAAGCGAGAAAGCCATGTGATAAGCAAAAAGTTGCAGAGAGAAAACTGAATCTTCAAGAACAGTTCAAAAGACAAATGGGACTGATGATGGCAACACGCCTAACCGCTTTTCTGTATATCCTAAGTTGACGGTTTCCATCACTGTTATAAAAGTAAAATTGATTGAGAACTTTGCTACCATCTTGTCAGTCTTGACCTGTGATCAAGCTATAAACGTAGAGGTGTTCAAAATATTTTGTTTTAAAACTGCCAGATTATATGTTAAAAATTTCTGGTTGGTATTACATGCCATCGTCAGTACATCGAGTACTGATTCGTGAAGCCGAAATAATAAAGCAAGTTGTACTACCAAATGGAAGTTTATCCGAAGAGCCACACGAATGCCTTAATAAAGGTATTCGACGTTATCGTAAACATCGAGCTCGTAAGATTTCAAGGTTGTTGAAAAATCAAATTTTCTGAAGAAAGACTAATACATCAGTACGTTTTATTTTTGAATAGAATGGCTACAAATACAGACATATTCAAACGACTACTTGTATGTAACTTCGGATCCATTGATTTCATTGATGCGAAAACCTGTTAAAAATAAACAAAAAAATTTGATCGAAATGGCCCAAACATTGCTTTTAAATACAGATTATGAACTTTCAAGTGATGATTCTGAAGACAAAAGTTTTATAAGTTTGCACGATTTGTACATTTATCAACAGTGAATTAAAATAGATTCTATAGCGCCCGTTTGTCAAATAGATAATATAGCACTACACTTCCCAGAATTCTTTTTTTTTTCTACTAAACTATTTTGTATTTGGAATTGACCAGGTTCCCTTTGTTACCCAACGCTGAAAATTTCAAGATTACTATTTCATAAGATACTCTTCTAGATACAATCCGCGTCCAGGACCCGCATGTATTTTTTTAGTTTGTTACGTCACATGCGAAGTATAAATTGGCTAATAACCTGTACTACTTTAATCTGACGATATACTAGGTACCCTTCAGTACCCAACGCTGAAAAACTCAGGAATACTTTTTCATAAGATAATCTTTCAAAAAACAATTTGTTTAAGACCCGCCAGGACCCGCCCACCCTTATTGAGGCGGTTGATTATGACGTCACACAGATACTTCAACAACCATATATCTAAATGTGGTCATCAGAGAGCATTGGTGTGTTCAGCAAAAATGTGTATTTTTACAATTCCTACAATTTTATGGAACATACTGAAATCTTCAAATTTAAACAAAGTACTTATTATCTCAAAAAACAGTTTTATGACGCTACACAGATAAAAAGAAACATTGAATTTTCTGTGTTATCTAATTCACATAACAGGAATGCTAGATTTGGCCGAAAATAATGGGATATTTTATGTAAATTTAAGCCAAATAACGCCTGAATCAAGCCTGTTGTATGAAAGATTGGAAAAAAAATCCGTTGTTTACGCTTCCTTTGGCTTGGAATTAAATGAGGGGAAATTTGACGCGATTGTTAAAATTCTTTATTTTTTTCTGTGTAGGCACTTTTCTTAAAAGCAGGTAACTGCAGCAACTTTTCTTAAAATTACCTGCTCTACAACTTTGTGGATGTTATAATCTTAAGAAGCCTAACAACAAACCGTTATCTCGTTGCTGAAAAAAGTTAGAATTTGAAAGTGTAGTTAAGCCCTTATAAATGGTTAGACATGTTTTTTTCAAAAGATGCGGAATAATATTTTGAGCAACCTTAGTCGATGAAATGATGACAAAAGGGTGAAAGTTTTTGACCGTTATTTTTGAGTATTATGCCAATGCGCGACAGCATAAAATCTATCATCTATAAGTTCGGGAGCAGTACTCGTTCGATGAGCTTCCAAGAAGAGGAAAGAAACTAGGTCCAACTGATCCATAATTTGAGCGGAAGGTAGTGAACCTCGTGCTTTGGAACAGATCGATTTCGATTCGTGATTTGGACATAAAGGCTGGTATCTCCTTTGCAAGGGTGCAAAGAATTAAGAAACGCAACAACCAGAAGTCTTATTAGAAGCAGGAAAACAAAGAAAATAGCTAAGCAAAACTTCGGGGCAAAAATCAGAGCCAGAAAGTTATCCAGCCGACTTTTGCAACGACCATCTGTCTGCGTTTTGATCGATGATGAAACATATGTGAAGGAGGACTTCAGATCACTTCAAGGACCGTTATTTTGCACCATGGTCATCGGCAAGGATGTGAACATTTCCGAAAACTCGTTCGAGAAGGAAAAATTTCGCCAAAAGGTTCTCGTATGGTAGGTTATTTTTTTCCTGCAGCTCTAAATCATCGATTTTCTTCACTAGAAGTACGATCAAAGGCAAAGTTTACCATACTGAGTGTTTGCAGAAAAGGATGCTTCCGTTATATAAGCAACACCACGTCCCTCCTTTGTTTTCGCTTGATTTGGCGCCAGCTCATAACGCCAAAACCACAGTACAATGAATGCAAACAAATGGAGTAGGTTTCGTTGAGGAAGACATCTATCTTACCAATTGTCCACAGCTTCGTCCAGTTGGACACTACTAGACTGTCGTCAAGTGTTACTTCAAGAAGATTTGTAAGAAGTTCAAGACCATAGAAGAGTTAAAGAGGTTTTCTGTGTGCAGAGAGGATTGACCAAAGTCTACGCTCCGTACAAAATTTAAAAAAAAAGTATGGAGAAAAGTCTAAGAGGGGGGGAGGGGGGGGTCTAGTTTTTCAAAAACGAGTCTACGTGGTTTATGAACGCGCCTTTAGTACGATAAAAACAACGCAAATTTAGAACGTACTTAATTCATGAAGCCGTACGATACGTTTTTACATTCATGTAAAAACGTGTCATCAAAATCAAATTTGCACCTGCTCAATAATTCAAGGCCAATCACGTCGTTATCGCTACCATGGGAGCGTTATTAACCACGAAGACACAATAAGCCTCTCTCACACCATCGAGAGGCATTATCTCGAATATTGCCGGTTGAATTTCCTCCCAAACACCTTGGCAGTTAACAAATCCAGAGCAAATAAAAGTCCGTATATTCACACCTTGCAGCTATCGCCGAAAAACCGGGCTCCCGTATGCGCATAATGAAGCCGTACGATAGTTATGAATTTTATATGGCATCCACCATAGTCCATGACTCCCGACCGAGCGGTAACCAGCGTGACGCACAGTAAAAAGTATGTTAATTTATTCACCAACGAGCAGACTTTTCACATTATGATTAATTGGGACACATTACGAGTTTATGCTAATGACTGTGTTACCTAGTGCTCAGCAGCTAGCGGTACACATCGGGGCCATTACAGTTCCAGCTCTCTGCAAACGACAACGACGACGACGACGACGACGACGACGACCGAAAGCGCGAAATCTTACATCGCCCATTATGATTTTCCTTTATGACTCGAGCGCGCTCATTTCAGCAAACAATAACAACTCCCGGCCCAGACTGCGGAATATCCCCTGGGCCGAGCTGAGGCGGGGCACGGCGACGACGGGTTTGGATCCTGCTGATGCTCCGGGCAGCACTCTCGGAGTAGATTAAGCTAAATGATTCCTTCCTGGATGAGCGTTTCGTGGGGGTTGGGTCGTGTGGTGGAATCGTCCTTACCTCAAAGTCCGGAAGTGAAAACGAAATGAACATTAACTCTCGGAACCGACTACCGTCTGCAGCCATCAGTTGTAGGCACTGCAGCAGAGCGCTGGCAGGGAGGGGAAATCATAACTGAATATGAAAGCAGATTATTAATTTAGAACAATATGGGATTAGGTTCCGGAGGATTATGGGATTGGATCGTCATCGCATCAAATGTGTGTGTATGCGTTCGGATGGAAGTAATTGCGGAAGTTATTGTTGCGAATTATGCCACTGGTGTAAATATTTCGTTTTAAAATTTAGATTATCTTCACTTTGCACCTTTTTAAAACCGTTTTCAAGAATAACTTTATTTGTGATTTTATTTCAATATATTCTTATCTGATTTTGTAAAAGTGATGCATTTCATTAAGTGAAGTGATAAGCAGGGATGTAAGATATTTTTTTAGAAAATTAGACTTCTTTCAACGAAAAGACGAAATGAGAGAGCGAGTTATGTCATTATCGCTATTTGTGTGATTATGTAAACATGTCTGCATCTATTTCTTGGATTGTATGCAACTTTACACTATTGTTTCATATTTTTAAAGTGACGCAGAAGCTTCAAGCATTCGCATAGATGACACATTTTTTTATAGTTTGTTTTCCCTGTAATGCTCTTTTCAGTTTTGTATTTTAAAATCACAATTATCATATGATAAATTCAAAAGACTTTTTTTTTTAATTCAACAATAACCATCGATGGTGTGTGCCATATTTTAATATGGTGTAAACAATACTCATGTTCATCAATATCATTATGGTCATATGAATGCTTTTTGTATTGACTGCTTCCTCGGTTAGCCAGTGATTATCTCTTAAATTTCAGGGAAACTCTCTCATGATCTTCTGCAAGGCTTTTTGCTTTATTCTGGGAAGTTTCCTCCTGAACTTCAGGCTAAATTCCTCATGAACTTCTTGGCAGTCTCTCCTTATTTTCTTCGAAATTCACATTTAAGAACCCAACCTTACTATCCAGAAACATTTTGTATTTTTTTTCCTTGAACATAGTTACTTTTGATAAGTCTTATCCTGAACTACGAGTAAAGTTTCTGCAAAACTTTGAGAAAGTACTCTCCATAATTTATTGGAAAATCTTCTTAAGTTGTTAGAAGTTTCTTCCTGAACTTCTGCGTAGTTCTTTTCTGAACTACCGAAATAATCTCTTCTGAACTTCAAAGGAGTATTTGCCTGAACTTCGGGGAAGTTTGTTCCTGAATATCTGAGAAATTCCTGCTTGAACTACTAGAAAGATCCCCTTACACTTCTGGAAAGTTTCTTCCTGATTTATTAAAAGAATCTACCATAACTTCTGGGATTTCGTGAACTTCGAGAAGTGCTCATTCTGATATGCTGGAATGTTCGATTTGGAACTTAAGGGAGCTCTCTAGCACTTCTGAGTAGTTCCATGTAGTATTTTTAGTCTCTTAGCAACTTCTGAGAAGTCCTCTTGTGAACTTCTGAGGAGTTCTCTAATGATTTTTTTGAAAAATTCCTTCTTGACCCTACAGGTAGTGCCCTCCCTGCAAGGATGGTTCCAATCGTATCATATAGCATTCGTTGCACGCTCTTCTTTGATTCAATAGACGCACACTATGAGAAGTTCTGCTTCACCTCTCAAGCCGAAAACAGATGGGCCAGGGTACGCATTGAATGAACATAGCATGAATTTTGTCGCCTGCCAATTGTATGCGTGTTCATCACTGCTTGCTTGTACACTTTATTGATTCGTTCGTTGGCTTCTGTTGGTGATTCATTTTCGTTTCCTGATTCGATTGTGTGCTAGCGCTCGAAGCTTCCGAACGAATCACTTGGTGATTGTGTGGTACCGCGTTCAGAGCAAAAACAGATCGGAATTTGAAAAGCACAGTGTAGCCAGTAAGTACAGTGGGAAAAACAGGAAATAAGTAGCAACTAAACGCCAAATGTTAATACTAGGTGACATGTGTTTCTTTAGGCTAGTATTTTCTGTTTTTGGGAGATACCGATAATGGCACAGGTTACTCAGTTTGTAATGGTACGGATGCACTGGCTTCCCTGTCCGGTACAAAAGATTTTTCATATGTCAGAAAACAAAAATTTATGCATCCTTGTTGAAATAGAAAATAAGCTAATGTTTGTTCAACGAACGATAATCGACGATATGGATATTATGGGGCCAATTATAAAAATCGAGTTATTACAGATGTCGAGATCGACGAAATTTTGTCGAGTTGGTCGACTCAATCGATCGCTCAGAAAATAGTAAGTGATCTGTCACATTTTGTCGTTTAAGAGTTTGTTTTGATCTGGGATTTTTATCGATTCGTGGTAATTCGTTTAGTAAGATAAGAAATACACTAAACCAGTACACTAAACCACTTTTAAATCTTATCTCAGAACCTTGGGTTCTTCCTAAGGAACTTCTAAACGCCTTATTTCAGTACATATGCACATGTGATTTTATTAAATTAGTCCTAGATTTCTTGAAGCATTGAAAAAATAGCTCTTAGTTCAAGAAGGAATATACCGAAAAATACAGGGCCAAACATCTTCGAAGTTCAAGCTCATATTTCCCAGAAGTTAAGGACAGAACTTCCCAGAAAATCAGGAGAGGACGTCTCAGAGCTTCATTTAGAAGTTTAGGGGAGACGACTTCTTGGAAGTTTGGAACATTCCCGAAGTTTTGGAGTATTCTCGGACGTCAGGAAAAAAAAACTTTCCCGAAGTTCTGGAAGAAACTAACTAATATTTCTCACAAAGCTCAGAACGTCCTGGAAATTCAAGAGAGAACTTCTCTGAAGTTCAGGAAAAGGCTTATCAGAAGTTCCAAAATAAACTTCCCAATGTAACTTTCCAGAAATGTTAGAGAGCTTTCCCAAAGTTCAAAAGAGAACATTTCTGAATTTCAGAATTTCAGAATGAGGATTTTTCAAAGTTCATGAAGAAACCTCTTCAAAGAAAAGCAAGAAACTTTCAAGAAGAATAGTGGGTACTTCCTAGTAGTTTGAGCAAGATTTTCTCAGAATTTCAGGAACAAACTTTACATAAGTTCAGGAGAAAACTTCCCAAAAGATCAAAAAAGTTCTTCTTAAAAATGCAGGAAACTTTCAACAAATTTAAGGAAATTCTCCTAGAAATTCTACAACAGACTTTCCCAAAGTTTTGATAAACATTTTCTAGGAGTTCAGGATGAGACTTATCGGATGTTCAAATCGAATAAGCTCGTAATCAATCATAAGTGCTAGAGAGCTTTCCTGAAGTTTAGAATCAAACATTTCAGAAGTTCAAAATGAGGCTCGAAGCTCAGGAATACCAAAAGTTTGGGTAGTTACTTCTGAGAAAAACAGGATAAAACTTTTCAGAATTATAGGAGATACTTACTAGTAGCTAAAATTGGAATTTCTCAAAGATTCAGGAGCAAACTTATCCGAAGTTCAGAAGACAACTATCATAAAGTTCCGAAGAGGACTTCTCAGAAATTTAGGAACAAACTTCCAAGAAATTTAAGAATAATTTTCAAGAAATTTTGGAGAGAACTTTCCTAGAGTTTTGAAGAGGTTTTCCTTGCAGTTAAGGATGGGACTCGTCAGAAGTTTAGACAGTTACTAAGTTCAGCAAAAAAATATGAACTGTTCCTGGAAGGTGAGGTTGGGTTTTTAGATGTATATTTACAAGAAAATCAGGAGTGACTGTCTAGACGTTCATGAGGAAACTTGATTAAAGTTCAGGAGAAAACATCCTAGAATTTTGACAGCAAAGAGCTTTGTCGAAGATCAGAAGAGAGGTTCCCTGAAATTCAAGGGAACATTACTGGCAAACAAAAGAAGCTGTCAATACTAAAATCATTCATGTGACCATAATTATATTCATTGCTCATGGCACCATATAAAAATATGGTGAACACCATTTCCCCTACCGTTCCCATCGTTCTTTGGGCTAGGACATAACCTCATGTAAGAATCACAATTCCTTGGTTTCCATCTCACCTCGTTTGAGAGATTTTATCGTCAACAAAACTTCGCTGAAGTTTAGCAGAGAAATAGGGTATGAGTCCCTTGACTCAGCCTATTATGCAACCATCGATCACATTTTTTATTATAACTCATACAGTTTTTAAGCTGTAAGCGAGATTCAACTAATCATACACTTGCAAAGATAAGTTTGATAAGACAATTGGTAGTTTTTATCACGAAAAGTTACAAAACTATTTTTATGAAGTCAGAAACTTTCGAGTGATACGGATTTAATGTCGGTCTATAAGCACCAAATTGGGTCTATTTGTGGATGCAACTTCG
>JASCZW010011699.1:0-31117 GCA_034211315.2 Aedes japonicus
CAAGGCTGCGTCCGGATGCTTGGTTGTCACGTCGTCCTGCGAGGAATACGGGGGTGAAACCCGCTTGTCCGTCTCGCTATGCGCCGTCAGGTGCCGAGGTTGTACTGCCAGTTCCGGTCCTCCAGAGACTTCCGCACTGGCAGGGCCCCGGCTACCCATGGCTGTTCCTTCGATACTTGGTTCTGGTGTTGTCCTTGTGTTATTGTAGTCATTATCGGTATAATTTATGTGTATGTTGTCCTCTCTAACTTGCTGAATGTAGCTGTCCACGTTGATTGCTATGGAGGCCATTGATGGTGGTGTGGTCGACGTTTTTGTTAGGGTGGTTTGACGAGAGAGGACTTGCTAATCGGAGATTTACAGGACTTCATCCATCGGATTTCTCCGCTGTCTTTTTTTATCAATGATTTTTTCACTCCCGCGGAATGGGAGGGAGTTCCATTATTCCGGATTCTACTGATTTCCCTTCGGTCTTGACTGAAGTAATGCTCAGAATGTCTGTCTTGCCTAGAGTTCACACGGCTTCGACGTCCATCTTGGCTGTGGTCCTTTGTGCTTGCTTTTCGGGGGGATTGGGATCGGGATCTTCGGTGTTTCGCTAATGTCATGTCATGTCATGTCACTGGTTTAATAATACAGGAAATCCCTTTTGCTTCCGGATAGGCATCCTTAATCCGAACGCCAAGGAAGGCTTGTAGTCGGCTTTGACGTAGGTTTCGTCGTCCATTTCCACGCAGTCAAACTTCGTCAGCATCGTCGTGTACAGCCTCCGGGATCGCGCTTTGGCCGTCGTATTTTGTTTATCATCGCGATTTGGAGTCACTACCTTCTTGTAAGTCGATAGTCCGGCTCGTTTTTTGGCTCCGATGCACGGTTGTAGACGATACACCCAGCTTATTTGCGGCATCTCGGAGAGATAGGTTAGGGTTTCGCTTGAAACTACCGGCAACTCTTTGTCGTCTCAGCGGCTTCCGGTTTTCGATTTCCCCCGATCCAGACTTCCTGGCTGTCGACAAAACGTTCCCCAAACACTTTAATTACATTTGTAACGGTTGATTTGGCAACTTTTAGCGATTTTGCCAACTTTGCGTGCGAGTAGCTCGGATTTTCGCGATGCGCGAGCAAAATTTTGATACGCTGCTCTTCTTGCTTGGACGGCATTTTGACAACTGAAGAGTGAATTCCAAAATCAAAATAGGAGCAACATTCTACACACACACACACCTTCAAAATGAGGGGTGTTCAGGTTTTTTAAATGCAAAATTGAAAGAAATACGTCAAGTTGATATTGACCAAATTTTGACCGTATCGCCCTTTATATTGATTTAAGACTCCTTCCCTTTCTGAAAGGGGAGGAATCCCATACAAATGAAACGCAAATCCGTACAGAACTCAAGAACGAATCAGGGAAATGGAACCAAATTTGGCATGAGGAAGTTTTTAAATGGAAACAATGTTTCAATGGTGGTTTGAGACTCCTTCCCATTAAGAAAAGGGGGTGGGGGGCTTTCATACAAATAAAACACAAGTTTTTGGATAACTCGAGAAATAATGAAGCAAATGGAATCATATTTGCCATGTGAGAGTTTTTAAAAGCAATGATTGTATGGTGGTTCGGGACCCCTCCAATCAGGGAAGAGAGGGCTCTGATATAAATAAAACACAAATTTCTACCAAAAATGACAACTGTCTAGGCAACACAAAATCTATATTTCTCAGGTAAGCAGCATGTTTTGATAGAAGTATTAACCCTCTTTTAGTCAAGAAAAAAACTCATGCCGAAAAACATTACCGTAAACGAGACAGTTCTATTTAATTTTACTATTAAAAATTGCAAACGTAGCAGCGCTCGCACTGGATTCAGCTAGTTCTTAATAATTATGTTTAATTATGATTTTTATTCAGTGCATAATAAGAGCAATGTCTATGATATTCTAGCCGTCTCGCCGTCTAGCCGTCTCGAAGGAGCCGTGTATGGTCGAAAAAGATATTTTTTGAGATAGTCGATATTACGTGTCTAAATTCGTACTTAGTATTTTGCAAAATCTTTCCAAATTGGTTAGGCCAAAACTCAATGTGACGATCGGAATATTTGCGAATTCTGGCCGAAGAGCTTGCAATTCCACATATAAAAGATAGGGTTTCTAGGGGCTACCTTAGTCAGGAGCTCTCTTCAGGCATTAAGGGTTTTATTGAAAAGTTCGAAAACGAAGGTATTTGTTTTTCCTGTGGCCAACCAACTGATCTTGACTGTTGGAAATATCATTAATTCAGCTCTCAAAGTTATGTGAAAGAAAATCAAATAGTGTGCTGCTGGATTTGCGAATCAAATGATCAAATCGTTAATTTCAAGCCATCCAAAGACGATCTGGCGATCAGTAAACAGTGTAAAAGATGCTCAAAAAGAAGAATTTCGAAAACGAATACGAAATGTTGTTTTTGTGATCAATTTGTGTGCCTTAATTGTTCCATCAAAAAAGCCATATTTTTTGCGCAGATTGTAAAAACTTGGATGAACAGAAAATGTAAAAATCGTGTTGATGAATCAAGCAGTAGACACATCACTTTCAATACAGAGGGATGATAGAGCACGTCATTTCAGAAACGATGTAATTAATGCTTTGCTTGTTATCTTTTGTCATGCTTCTCATTTTTGTAATAAATCTAATCAAATAAACAAACAAACATTCCAAAAAACATACAGTTGCCATAGATGCATACAACCTTTGTGAGTCTGATTGGATATGCTTCTTGCATAAGAACTACAGTGTGACCAATATACATACGAGCAAAGTTTGTCAACCATTATACCAAAATAGATAATCCAAATCAAACTATTTTACTTCATTTGAAAACAATACTTCATATTAACAAGTCATACTGATAAGGTTCAAATCTCTAGCGACTATCTTCTAGAATTTCACGTAAAACTTTGTAATACCATTGTCGCTGCCCTACACTGTGTTTTAGGGAATGTCATTCCCTAGTGTATATAAGCGATGTGAGTAGCATTACATTGGGCTTGGTTGAACTAATGTCAACGAACTTTCTAAACTCCAGCACAATTTGTAGAACCTTAAACATTTTATATGGAAGGAAATGGACTATTTTCCATTTGTATAGTCTCTTAGAGCCTGTTCTGGGTATTCTGCATTACTAAGGCCAATGGGTCACATGGTTGATCTAGTAGATCATTTGATCTGAACTCCATGCAGATTTGGAGAACATAGGATAACTGATATGCAGACAAATAGATTTGTTTTTATACACACAACCTGTTTGAATATGCTTCTTCCATAAGAACTATATTATAGCTCTGATTGATTCAATAGAGTTTATGACTTGAACTCCATAACGACCTGGAGCACCTACTACAACAAATATGAATCGAAATGTGTCGAAAACGATGCGCACTGGGACTATAAATCAATGAAGATATCATACAATGTTAGGGACATTACATAAGTCTTGGTTGAACTAATGGCAATGAACTATCTGAATTCCAGCACAATTTGGAAAACCTAGAACATCTTATATGAACGTAAATATATTACAATCTCTTTGTATGGCTTTTTGAGTCTGCTTGGTATGCTGTGTTGCTAAGGACAGTAGCCCAGTCATGGTTGATCTAGTTGATCATTTGACCTGAACTACAGCACAATTTGGAGAGACTAGAACGATTGATATGAATGAAGATGGATGGCAGATAATAATCTCACTCTTTTTGAACATTGTTGAACATGTTTCATGCATGTATGATCAACATTCCAGGAGTATTTGGACGACCTAGAACATCCCGAAAAAGATGTATATACCCTATTGTATACTTTACATGTTCCATTTGCGTTAAAAACTTACTAAAAACCAAAAAACTGTTTATAAAAGAAAGTAAAAAACCAATACAATTTCAATATCATGATAAATAATACCCTCAGAGCCACCTAGTTTCAGCCACGAAAAGATGGGGGAATGAGTTGGAGTGGGTAACATATATTCATACTTTAGAACAACCATTCCCCTTGATTTAAGTGAAAGTTTCACTTGGAAAGATTAAGGCATCGTTGAGATATAGCGTTTTCAAAATGAAAAGACCGTCCTGCACCTTTAAGGGTTAATAATAATAAAATGGAATAGCTACAACATTCTTCAGTTGTTGTGGATATTCCACTTTATTATTATTTACATAATATCATAGACATTGTTCTAATAAAAAAAATAATATTGATATATTAATAATATCATCAGTATCATAAAAATGAACAGAACATATCAATCATAGCAATCAAATAATCCTTATCATAATTAGAACAAAATCATTTGATCATCATAAAAATAATCGTATGGATTTGAATCCTTGAGGGTTTGCGCTGTTAAGTGGAATACCTGTAACTAGAAATAAGAAGAAAAATTAGTATTTTTTATTTAATTTAAACTACCTTTGCTTATCTGTAGACGAAATACGTGTATCTGTCAAGATAAGCAAAGGTAGATGGAATTGAATAGAAAATATTAATTTTTCTTCCAACGTTTGGATTTGTAAAATAAAAATTATATTATATCAAAAATTATTGTTATAAAAATATGCATTATCATTGTTCTAATTACAACCAAAATAAGCAAGATGATAATAAAAAACTAATAACTAAAATTGAACGCATATTAAAAATAATAACCCAATGATAATCACCAATATCATAACAATAAAATCATAATCACAATAATTATCACGTTACTACAATATTATAATCATTTGATTTTGATTTATCATAAATAAATAAATTTGATTTATCATAAATAAATCAAAATGTTTATGGTTATCTTAGAAATCACTAAATATTTACATAATCATAATTATTTGAATGCTAAAAACTTTATTCTTAATTATCATAAAAATGAACAAAATAATCATTATTATCAAAACAATTATAATCATCCTTATATTCTGAATATCCAACGAATAACAATAAAAATATATATTCTTATAAAATTCAAGTAATATATTTCAGAAAAATATATTCAGAAATAATAATCGCCATGATAATCGCAATCGTCATTGAATCTTGATCATAGCAATCATATTCATCAATAACAGTAAAATATAATTGATTGTAATAATATTAATCATCTTAGTATTAATCATGATAGCATAAACATAGCAATAACATTCTTTAATAATGAGAAAAACCATCACATGTAACCTCGCATAGATTGAACAATAAAAATACTTTATTCATAATAATGCTTATTATTTAAATAATAATAATAATTATTTGAATATATTTCAGAGGAAAGTAAAAATCATAAAAACAATATATATGATGACAAAAAAATGATAATAATACATGTTGAGAAACAATTAGGATTCTAAGCATGCCTAGTCCTGCCAAGAATGTATCCTAGAAACTTTCGGTTTATTGTCAAACACCAACCAGTACAGGTGTTCAATTAGTTTTTTCTGCTAAAAGGTTATGGGCCCAGTCCGACCTTAACCTTAGCCTTTTTTTTCTGGAAGCTGTTCAAGACAAGTCGTCAAGATCTCCTGATGATGAAAAGTTCCTGCGAATCAAGCCTTTCGATGGTACGAATTTCAATAACTGGCGATTCCAGATTCTGGCGTTTCTGGAGCAGTTAGAAGTTGTACACTGTGTCGAGAAGGAAGCTAGCGAGGAAGGTTTCTGGGAAATCCTGGAGACGGATGCTGCTGCAGTCAAGCAAGAAAAAGAGCAGAAAAAGGCAAAGCGAAAGAAGGAAGACAACAAGTGCCGGTCGGTGCTCATTGTTGCTGTTGCAGATAGTCACCTTGAATATATCAAGGACAAGAAGACTCCGAAAGAAATTTGGGATGTGCTGCACAAAGTTTTTGAGCGAAAAAGTATCACGAATCGATTCATACTCAAGCGGAAGCTGCTAGGAAGGAAGCATGATGATTGAATGAATCTCGAAGCTAATTTTCTTCGATTTGACCAGCTGGTTCGAGAACTGAAGTCAACCGGTGCGAAAATGGACGAAGAGGATGTCGTGTACTATCTCATGTTGATCATGCCGGTCTCGTATGACTCTGTGAACACGGCATTGGAAGCAGTGTCCGAGAAGCTGACATTAGAGTTCATCAAAGGGAAGTATCTGGACATCGAGTCGAAGCGAAAAGGACGAAAAGTTGCGTTGCGTTTGCTGGGAAATCTGGAAAATTCAGACTGAAATGCTTTGGTTGTGGCAAGATTGGCCACAAACGAGCAGACTGTCGGGAATCGGGATCTCGCCAGGACGCTGAAAGGACGAAGGATAAGAAAAACTCAAGATCTGGAGCTTTTGCAAAGACGGTCTCGTTTGTTGCGGGTTCTGTGTCTGCTGGAAAGAAATTATGGTATCTTGACAGCGGTGCTTCGGACCATATGTGCAACCAAAAGGAGCTGTTTGAAGATTTGGAAATGCTGAAGGAACCTATCGTCATAGCAACAGCAAAGAAGGGAGTAAATCTTATCGCGAAGTACAGTTGCAGAATCAATGTCTTCTCTAACGTCGGAGGAAGGAAAATCCTGCAAGCAACTGGAGGTTTGGCATCAACGGTTTGGTCACCTTGAACATGGTTTGTTAGAAACCAGATGGTCGATGGAATGGAACTGAAGAATGCTGATGGAAACGACACCGAAGACATTGTCTGTGAACCATGTCTGGCTGCGAAGCAAACACGAGAACCGTTCGAAACTCGGGAAGGAAAACGTACGTTGCGTCCGTTGGAGTTGGTGCACAGTGACCTCTGTGGCCCCATATCGCCTGTATCAGTGGATGGAATGGAATATTTCATCACATAGACATCACACATGACCGTGGTGTACCTAATGAAATCGAAAGACGAAGCAATGGACTACCTGATGGCTTACGAAGCAATGGCGTGTGCGCATTTCGGAATGAAGATATCCCGTTTGAGGTGCGATAACGGCGGAGAGTACGGAAGCAAGCAATTGAAGGCGTTCTGTAGACAGAAAGGCATCCGACTTGAAATGACAGTTCCATATACGCCACAACAGAATGGTGTTAGTGAACGCATGAACTGAACCATTGTTGAGAAGGTAACAGCAATGCTTGCAGGCAGTGGAGTTACGAAGGGGTTGTGGGGTGAAGCCGTTTATACTACGGTTACCTGACCAACCATAGTCCTACCGGTGCCATTGCTGAAAATAAAACGCCGTTCGAGCTGTGGAATAAGAAGAAACCAGACGTGAATAATTTACGAATTTTTGGAGTGGAATGTTACGTGTATGTCCCGAAACAGAAACGGAAGAAGCTAGACGCCATGAGAAGGCCATGTTTGTAAGTTACGCACCAAATTGATATCGTGTTTGGAATGGAAGATTGGTATTTGTTGCACGTGATGTTGTTTTCAACGAGAATCGATCGGGAATGAAGGATGAAAATGAAGATGATGACAAGTTAATCCAGGTGATGGTGAGCTGATGCAATACACTGTTCAACAACCGGAAATACACCAGATTGAAGATCTCGAGTTACGCAGGCAGAATATAGAAGAACAAGATTTTTCCGAGGAGCATTCAAGTACTGAAGAGGAGCTGGATAGTATGTTGATTGGCGAAGCGAATGGAGAAGACAGTAGTAGCTGTGGGGTTCGTCGAAGTAACAGAAATCGTTGTCCACCGGCATGGCATGAAGACTACAAAATCTCGGCATTTGCGCTTAGTGCTGAAGAATTCGTCGACAACGAGATGATTGGATATTATGGAAAGAAGCCATCAAGGAAGAGTTGCTACCGTTGGAGAAGAATCAAACATGAAGTCTCACGAAGCTCCCACCTTGACGGAAGGTCGTAAGCAACAAGTGGGTATTCACTATCAAGCGAGATGGTAATGAAAACGTTATACATTACAAAGCACGACTAGTTGCCAGGGGTTTTACGCAAAAGAAAGGGCTCGATTATTTGGAAACTTACTCACCCGTAGTGAAGATGACTACACTAAGGATTTTGCTGGCACTGGTTAATGAGCGAGATTTGCATGTACATCAAATGGATGTGAAGTGTGCCTTCCTGAATGGAAACCTAGCGGAGGAGGTTTACATGCATCAACCTGTTGGCTTCGTGGTATCAAGTATGATCGAGTGATCAAGTATGCAAGCTGAATAAAGCAATTTATGGTTTGAAGCAAGCATCGAGGAGCTGGAACATGCGATTTCACTCATTCATCACTGAGATGGGATTCAAACAAAGCGAACATGATCAATGCTTGTACTACTGGTCAAATCAACAGGTCACCGTGTATCTTGTTATCTTGTTAAGTAATCGGAAGTCTGAAGAAAAAGTTATCCAAGGAATTCGAAATGAAGGATCTGAACGAGATGCAGACTTTTCTTCGACTCAACGTTCAGCGAGATAGGGCGAATGGACTGATGATGATAGATCAGAAGCAGTATGTGAGGAAAATTCTCGAACGATTTCGAATGGAGGATTGTCGATCAGCGGCTATTCCAATCGATCCTCATTTGAAGCTACTGAAGTGTGAAGATGAATCCCAATTTACAAAGAAGCCCTATAAGGAACTCATTGGTTGTCTGATGTACCTAATGATTACGTCGAGGCTGGTGTTCAATTTGTTTGCTCTGCTAATAATAAAAGTATTATAATTAATTACATATTTTAATGATAATATATAAGAATAATTATAACAACAATGCAAATAATAATCACTAAAATGATATAATCCTTTACTTTATTTATATGATGATTTTTAATTCAATGAAATATATTTAAATATTAATAACGGGGTGGGGGTGACCCCGGAGTAGTGGTTAACATCCATACCTCTCACGCCAAAGTGACTAGTTCGAATCTCACCCCGGACAAGTTACGTAAATACCCAAAAGGTATTTGAGTGCAAAATACGGCGGGAGATAAACCAGCCCAGGGCTGAAAATCTCGATAATAAAGGGAAAAATAATAATAATTATAATGGAAAAGCATAAATGAAAATAATAATCAAAGAAATAAACATAATTTGATCAAATATAATACACGCAATAATTTCAATATAAATTTTTAATACATCTTTTAATATACAAATTATAGCAATAGTATTTCTTTCTTAGTTATAATTTTATTGTTATTCATGTTTATAATATAAGTTTAATTATTATCATTGTTTTTGCTTGAATTTGAATAATAATTACAATAAAACTAAAAATAAAATAATGGAATAACAATTTCCGTTAGTATTGCATGTCGAATGATTTCAATACTTCCAGTTTTGGATATTTTGCATCTCTTACCGATATGACCTATATCACTATGCAACTTGAATTAAGGTGTGGCTCGAATGGGTGTGAAGTCAGAGCAACGGAAATCCATTAACTTTCACCTTAACTTAGTTGGATGAAAGAAATGATCTTCCATGAAAGATGAATCAAAATCGATCCAACCAACTGCGCTAAACATTTTGCTTAGCCATAAACTCCTGATGAGATCGCCAAACTTTTGTTCCATCGGTGGTGGTGCATTTGAATACAAAGTATAACCGTCGACGTTTTACTACGGTCGTCACAAATTACATTTCGATTGCATCTGGCAGTTTCGTTATCATTGGCCACTGCTCTGTTCTTCAGCGTCTTTCAAGCTTATCCCGTAAGCGAGCCGTACGGTCTGTTTCGTTTTCCAAAAAAAAAAATTATACCATCAAATTGCAAAACGTCTTCAAAATCGAAAATAGTTACAAGACCGACCCGATCTCGAAAGGCACTAAAACGCGCCGAGGGGATAGTGATATTGGATAGTGCACCATATTTTCCAATCGTATAATAAAAGACTCGGAGATGAAACAGACAAGAAAACTCCACCATCGCATCGTTGCCAGATCCACTTTCCTCCGAGCAGTAGTGGGGTTGCCAATTTCCATCCAACAGCATATGACAACCATTAGGGAATGGACAAAGTTTTGCTGCTGCTGCTGATGATGCTGCTGATGATGCTAAGAAAGCAAGAAGAACCAATTTCACCCGGTCGGAAAATGGGGTGGTCTCATATTTGTGTCAGCATCGGATTCCGTTCCGTTTCTGGCAAAGGGGACAGCACGGGATGGGTTTCATCTTAAGATTAGGAGCGTAAAACGGAAAGGAAAATGACAGACCAACAATAAAATGATGACCGTAAATTTCGTTGCAATGGTTTGTGACGGGGAGAAACCGGGGAAGGGGGGGAGGGTCTAGTTGTGGAAAAAAATCTACTTCGTCGGCGACGTCTTTGGGCTATGAGGACAGCTTTACTGACCGCAAGATAGTTTCATAAAGTTGAAGGTTTTACGATGCATTTATGCGAGGATTGTTTAGCTTTTTTCCCCCGAGCTGAAGATATGAAAGTTGAGAGGATTTCTCATCTGAGAAGGGTTCAAAATTTATTTCTAGCTGCTGCCTGCTTGTAGATGACGTTGCATCAATTCGAAAGTATGTTCTATCACACTTTCTCGTTTCACTGGAAACAAGGTCCGAGTCAAGCCAATTTGGCCAAATTTGCTATTTTCGAATTTACGCCCGCAGCTCAATTGTACTCGGTCGAAACAACAAACTCGTGGCGAAGAGCGAAAAGTCCACTTTATAACGCCTAGTCCATTTCCGGACACACAGCTCCGGCATTGTCTCTTCGAGAAATTAGTCCTCCCACGAAATAAAGATACATCTTCAGACAAAAGAGCATTATAAAGTTTTCGTTTTAAAATAAATTGTTCATAAACAAAACAATGGAGGAAGCAGCGCACACAAAAACGAAAGCGCAAAAAGTTTACTGTTGTTAAAGCCAGGGAAAATTCCGAACACCTCGTCCGCATGCTGAACAATGCTGCTCACCTTTCCAAAACAAAAGGAATATACGTATGAACAGGGCAGTTGGAGGGCATCCAAAAAGCATTCCGGCAAAGCCCAGCACAGGGCAGGTGAATCGAAACGAAACAAAACCGAAACCAACTACCACCCAACGTGGAGCCGAATCAGCCAATGCTTGTGGCTTTCCATTGTAATTCTTCTTTATGGATGTTTTATTGTAGTGTTTATTTTGTTTTTTTTAATAACATTCTTAACACTTGTGCCCAAGATGCGACCTGCCAATAATGCGAATAATGCTGCAGTTCTACGAAAGGTGCTAAAGTGTGATAAAGGAACTGCTAGGGAACGGTATACGGTTTTAAAAATATCTCGTGGGTTGTGCTACTATGGGTTAAGATATTGCTTCAAACTTGGAGGATTTCTTCATCTACTGCTCATATTTTAAAAATAGCAGTATTTGCGCCAATTGAACCCCCAACTGCGTAACCACCACCTTTTTTTCAAGTTTTAGAAAGAAAATAATCACATGTCTGCATTTTCGAAACGATTATGTCTAAATACGATCTATCAGAAGAAAAAAATGTTATTGGGAAGCAGTGTTGCCAAGAATGCTTTTTCTGCATTATCAAAAAATGAAATAATAGCAAAATTCCAATTTAATCGTGTTCCTCACCATTATTGAAACAAAAAAAAATCAATCAGAAAATTCATCGCAGCAAGCCGTGATTGTAAACTGATGTGTTTTGTTTCTGCTGAGTACTTTTCACGAAAAATAAAATCAAAAATACTTTCGTAATTCGACTTAAAAGAACAGTGAAAAATCCACGTTAACATAACATTTCACCGTGTTTTGTGTAAAATGTAGTGAACACAATCGATTCCTTCTAAAAATTTGTGATGATCGGTAATTTTCCCCGTTTTTTTTGTGGAAGACTTAATATCGGCTTAGTTGTGTTTGTTAGTGCTGCTAGTATTGTGCCATAAATGAGTAAAATTTCATAAGGTGAATCGCTGCTCCATGTATTTTTCCATCTTTATCTTTCTTGCAACTTCACCGCATTTAAATTGATAAATCTCGATTGTACTGAATGATCATCGAGTTGAACTCATCAGATTGCTTACAGCAAGTATGTAAACTGATGTGATTTATGTTCAGTGTCTAGTGCAGAATCTGAGTTATATCAATTATAAACTTTGAAGAAATGGCTGCTCTCGAGAATGCTTCGTATGCCGTTAATGAGTATGCGTTCAAAGTCGACAGAGCGTCATAGCGGGGATTTTGATTGTTGGCGTGTGGAGAGAGAAAAAAGAAAACCAGTGCCACGTAGAAAACGGCCATTTGCAAAGAACGAAGCTAACGCACATGCACGCGTGAGTGACTGGCATATAATTTCAGATGCACTCACCACGTGGTGTACAGATGGAGAGCTGTGAAGTTTTTTTTCTTTCGTTGCACAATGACAAGTTAAATTTCTTCTCGGACGTATTTTGACGTAGGACTTACGTCACTCTTTTCTATTCCTGTATAGGGGCGCCGTTTTAAAATGTGTGAAATCGAGAGCGTTACGCAGGTTTGGATACTTTGAACGATTATATCTCCTGTCTGGTCCATAGAAATTTTACGATAAGTATTTCATTCGAAAGGCAGAACATCAAAGCTGAATCCATGTTGCTAACTCAATTCATTATATTTGTTTAAACTAATTACGAAGGACATTGAAGAAAAATGTCAATACCAACAAAGCTGTTAAGAAATTTAACTTGAAAAAAGAAGAAGACACCGAGTGGTGATAAATCTGACAGCTCCATGTTATAGTATAGACAAAACTTTTGTAACGTTTAGAAAATTCAAATGAAATTCTAATTAAAAGCGGATTTTTCTAACATCATACAACACACCGCTTTTAATTAGAGTTTCATTTGAATTTTCTAGAGGCATTTTAAAAGTTTCGTCCTATGCTTTAACATGGGAGTTGTCAGTTCTATCACTCGGTCGTCTTCTTCTTTTTCGTTGATTCTCAATTGGTCGAAGACGATCATATTTGCGCCACGCTCTGATTGGTTCATACTGCCACAATAACCGTTCCAGCAAATATGAAAAATGTAGGGAACGACCGAAGACCAACCATCAGTGCTCGCTGTGCATCCGTATGCGGCAGACGTGTTCGCGGAGCACGTTGGCAGAAAGCGCTGCCCGTGAAAATAAGAAAACAAGAATCATTCCACGTCACCTGCAGCTGGCCATCCGCAACGATGAAGAGCTGAAAAAAACTTTTCTCCGGTGTGACTATTTCACAGAATGATGTCCTGCCAAATGTCCTGCAAACCAAGAAGACTTTCAAAATTTCAATCGAAAATTTCAATCGCGAAGTATGTTCCCTCCGTAAACAACTAAAATCCGTCCTTTTCCGTTGCTTAAAGAGCCGCGTACCGGAGAAAATGGCCAAATCAATCGCCCACGTCATCTTCGTGGTCAAGTGGTTAGCGGCGACACACGTCGTTCAAACGATTGGCATGAAGTGAGCGTTCGATTCCCGCTCCAGCCCGTGGAACGTAAACGTAAACGTAAGCTGGTCCACTGGGTGTCAATTTAAGTTGTTCGTTGTATGTTCAATGTAAATGTCAACATAAGATCCATTTAACACTAACAAGCACATTGTACATTCAACCAACAAAATATTATTAGCAGTTAATGCGACTCCAACTGCAGTTTTTATAAATTTTCGTGGATATTCAATAGTAAAGCCTCACACTAATAGCATAGGATTTCATGGTTATTCAGACTGAATAAAATATAGTTAAAATTTATTTATTCGATGACATCAATTTTTTCACATCAACAAGCGTCAACTTTGTAGTTATGTCGCTGGCATTGCATTTGTGCGCGAAGTACTAATTCTATTCGGGCTGTTCCATTCGAAAAAAAATGATTTGAAAATATTTACCGAATAGCAGAGTGTTACTTCTGATAGAGACATATATGCATCCTTTAGCATCACAGAGACGCTGTCCAAATGAAGACTGTACATCAGCAACAATATCCGGTGAGATCTTTCTGAATTTGAAAGATACTGCTTAATACGTGCCATCCTCAAAACAATAAGATTTGATGATGGAAGCGTATGCACATTACCTATATCCATTTAATGTACTGTGTTTATGCGGGGCTTGTTGTAAGTGAAAGTGACCTCGGAATGGACGTACATTGTTAGGCATTCTGAAATGGGGCGCTGGAACCCAATCACCTACCAACACCCGGGCTAAAAATGTTTGTCGAGTCGACAACCGTTCGTTTAACTGCAACCATTTTTCTTCCATAAAATCACTGGCGGACGGTAGGCGTTGGATCACACAGACACACACACACACACACACACACACACACACACACACACACACACACACACACACACACACACACACACACACACACACACACACACACACACACACACACACACACACACACACACACACACACACACACACACACACACACAAACCGGAACACCGCCTTCCCCCCATGGGTCTGCCCTATGGTATTATTTCGTGTAGGGTTTTCGCCATTTAGCTACAATAGAGCCATTTTGTTCCTACTCCTGACTTACTTACCAATCAGACCAAGGCCGGTGTGGCCTCTGCTGTACACATAAGTTGTTTCCAATGTATTCGGTCCATGGCTGTGCCTCACCAGCCTCTCTGTCTGCGGAGAGTCCACAGGTCACCTTCTATTTGATCGATCCACCTTGCTCGTTGCGTGCCTCTTCTTCGTCTACCCGTCGGTTCATTTTCGAGAACTATTTTAACAGGACTGTCGTTCGACATTTCTGCGACATGCTCAGCCCATCGTACTCGACCGATTTTAGCGACGTGTACGATGGGAGGTTCTCCCAGCAACTGATGCAATTCGTGGTTCATTCGCCTCCTCCACGTCTCGTCTTCCATCTGCAGCCCACCGTCGATCGTACGCTGCACCTTCCGCTGAAAAACACTAAGGGCGCGTTGGTCTTCCACTAGCCATGTCCATGTTCCGTGGCCGTAGAGAACTACCGGTGTAATTAATGTCTTGTAGATGGTCAACTTTGTAGTTCGGCGAACTTTTGTTCGAACTTAGCGTCCTTTGGAGTCCAAATTAAGCTCGATTGCCAGCCATAATGCGCCGTTTTATTTCTCTGCTGATGTCGTTATCGGCGGTCACCAATGAGCTCAGATCCACTAACATTTTCTTCACGTGAGCCTCTTCCCTTCATGTATTTTGTTTTCAACGCATTAATCGCAAGCCCGTGTCCATCATCGTCTCAAAATTACGTGCTACGATATCAAGGTCGTCGGCGAAGCCAAATAGTTGGACAGACTTCCTGAAGATCGTGTCTATCCCAGCTAATATAATTTATTGATATAAATTTTATTTTTAGTAATAAAAAACTTAAGATTAGTCTACATAGCGCCTGGTTTACATTATTCATATGTCAAAAACATTTCGTGTACATTAAAAAATAAACTTTATAACTTACTTATCAATGCCTAACTAACCTTAAAAAGAATTTTTGCCTTAGTGTTTGTTTTTTAATTCAATTGGTTCAAAGTTGGCTTTGTAGCAAGACATCATTTATGGACTACTTTGTTTTAAAGGGTGTTTCTATCAAAATTTGGTCGACTTAAACTTGACGCTTTTTCTTTCATCGTGCATTAAAACATTTTGCACACCCCTCATTTTAATTTTAATTTTCAGTTATCGAAATGTCGGCGAAGAAAGAGAAAGAACGCATCAAAATTTTGCACGTGCATGGCGAAAATCCAAACTACTCTCACGCCAAGTTTGCGAAATTGTCAAAATGGGGCTAACTCAACTGTTACCAACATATTCAAAGCGTTCGGTGAACGTTTGTAGACGGCCAGGAAAGCTGGATCGGGGGGAAATCGAAAGCTGGCTTGAGTTGTCAGCTGTTTCGACCGAAACCCCAACTTCTCCATCCGAGATGTTACAAAGAAGGTGGGAATGGTGCCTGCAACCGTGGAGAGAGCTGACGGAACCAGGCTGGACCGTCGACGCTGACAAGAAAGTGGTGACTCAGTAATCGCGAATATAATCAGAAACACGTCGACCAAAGCGTGAAAGTTGTACACGACGATACTGACGATGTTTGATTTCGTGGTACAGGAAGATGAAACTTACGTCAAGGCAGACTTCAAACAGCTTCCTGGACAGGAATTTTATATGGCAACCGGACGGGGAAGGTGGCAGATATTTGCAAGCACATTAAACTGTCAAAGTTCGCGAAGAAATATCTGGTGTGGCAGGCCATCTGTACCTGTAGCTTGAAGAGCAACGTTTACATTGCGACCAGAACCGTCAACCAGAAAATTTATTTGAGCGAGTGCCTACAAAAACGTCTACTGCCTTTCCTGAACCGACACAATTGTTCCATTCTATTCTGGCTGGATTTGGCATCTTGCCATAACGAAAAAAGGGCCATGGAGTGGTATGCTGCCAACAACGTTCAAGTGGTGCCCAAGGACAAGAACCCTCCCAACACGCCAGGGCTCCACCTAATCGAACAATATTGGGTCACCTTAAACCTTAAAGCTGTTGTGAGTGAAAAACAGTTCAAGGCAAACTGGCGTTCTGTGGCGAAACCCAAGCATGTTATTTGACCTATTAATAATGCTGTTATAATGACCAACGAAGGTTAGCTCAGAGTCGAGTATTACACCTATGTCTCTCGCCTGGCTGCATCTTTCAATATTATTGTGTTCAAAAATAAAAGTTTTCTGCATTGTGGTTTGCTGTCTAAAATGATAAATGATAAATGATACATAACCTGAAGACCTACAAGAAGCAAAAAATTCCTGAAAAACTGAGTTTCTGCGGTATGTAGCCTACCAATTCTACACTACCGGAACAATCAATGCGGAAATCTATCGATCAGAAGAGGTTGCCGCTCTTATATCAAAAGCATGGTACTCCTCCACTGTTTTGGCCGGACTAAGCGTCGGCATATTTCGCCAATTAGCTCACGGAATAGGGTATGGATTTCGTTGAAAAATACATCAATTCGCCAAATTGCGCTCAGTTTTGGCCCATTGAACGCTGCTGGGCGATTGTGAAGAGGGTCTTCAAAAAGACTGGTAAAGCAGCTGAGAATATCCGGGAAATATTCTCAGGTAACAAACAATCCTGTTGGGTAACAAACACAACCATAAACTCACAACACCCACCCCGCCCATCACACACCCTACCTCTTACGTTGAGGCACCAACAAACCTACAATAAATACAAGACCTACTGTGATGCTCCCTTCAAGTCGAGCTCTCGGCACTGGAAAAGTCTGCAAGGAGCAGACGGAATAGGCCTATCTGTCAAAAGATAAGTATATATTGGAATTTAAAGGAATTTGCTCGCGTTTACAAGTGGTAATTTTTAACCCTTATGTGATCGACAGGGTACCCGGGTACCCACCAAATTCATATGATCATAACTCTGGCTTTTATTGACCGATTATTATTCTTTTAGCACCGTTCGATTCCAAAACTCATTGGCTTTATGGACATTATAGGCAATGACCATTTGAATTCATCTGGTTCCCGTAAATCCGGTTTACCAGTGACGGGGCCTGGCAGGAGGTGGCACTATTTGAACAATACCTGTTCACGAATCTCCAAGGTGATTGATGGTAGTATCAAAATTCCATGAAATTTCTTCCAGTAGGCTATTTCTCAACATTTTGTAGCTATCTGATGGCATTTGTCCTCGGACCAATCTAATCCGGAACAGGTTGCCGTGGGGCCTCGAGTGGCCATGAACATTTTCATCAGAAACCCCTGGCAATATGGGTATGCCTGAAATTCATGAAATTTCGTACCCCAGTAGGCTACCTTTCTCAACGTTTAGTCGGCAATATAATGATTGCCGGTCAATCCGGTCGGTCCGGTCAATCCGAAAACGGTTCCCGTGAGGCCTCGAGTGGCCTTGAAACATTTTCAGTAAAAATCCTGTCAATATGCGTATCAAAAATTCATGAAATTTATCCAGTAGGATATTTCTTAACGTTTTTTGTGGCTATCTGATGATTTATCTTAAAACCTGTCAATCCGGAACAGGTTCCCGTCAAGTCTCGAGTGGTTATGAACATTTTAAGAAGGAACCCTTGACAATGTGGTTATCAAAATTCCAACGTTTCTCAACGTGTTATGGCCAGGTTTGTTCACGGCCATTTGAGGCCTCACCGGGTATTTGTTTTGAGATAGAATGTTCCGACGACAAATCATCAGATGCCAAAAAACGTTGAGAAGTACTGTCTGGTAAAATTTAATGAATTTTGAAGCCTGTATTGTCAAGGTTTCCTTCTAAACATGAAAATGGGCGTTGAAGCCAAACGGAAACCTGTTCCGGTAAACAGGTCCGAGGACAAATCATCAGATTGCCACAAAACGTTAAAAAATATTCTACGGGAGAAATTTCAGAACTTTGATACCCATATTCGCCTGAGTTTCTACTGAAATGATCATGGCCAATCGAGGCCCCACGGGAACCTGTTCCGGATTGACGACGGTCCGAGGACAAATCATCGATAGCTACAAAATGTTGAGAAATAGCCGCTGGAGAAATTTCATGAATTTTGATACCCACATTGCCTGGAGATTCTACTGAAAATGTTCACTGGCCACCGAGGTCTCACGGAACCTGTTACAGAATGGCATGTTGCTAGAACAAGTCGGTATATGGCCCACAATGGAATAGAAATGGTTTCTTGAATTATCTACATGATATGACATCCATTTCCTTAAATTTAATAGTTGTTTCCAAATAGTGCCTCCGTACCTGACCACAGCCCTGGAGCCCGGATTGATGGGAACTAGATGAATTCAAATGGTCATTGCTGATAATGTCCTCAGAGCCAATAAGTTTTGAAATCAAACGGTGCCAAAAGAATTAAAATCGGCCAATAATAGCCAGAGTTATAATCATTTGAATTTGAGTGGCCCGGCACCTTGTCGATCACTTAAAGGTGTTTTTTGTCGATCACATGAGGGTTAAAAATGTGTTCCAATGTTTCATTTTTATTTTCTGATAAGTGATCAAATGAAGTGTTAATTTAAAATTCTCCTAGTTGCTCAATATCCGGGAATTAAAAAAACTTTGACTAAGGCGTCCAAAAAGGTGATAAGTACGTTGAATAAAGTGTTCGATCAAAAATTTGCAAATTCTTGAAAGAATAATATCAATTTTATCCAGTCTTCACAATGTTCATAGTTCAACTCGTACAATGCTTTATTGTCCATTTGTATGAATTAAACATCATTTTTTTAATGATTTGAATGAACAAATATGTGGATGACTTATTTTCGATACAGTCCTTACATTCGCAGATGTTCAAGATGTGTGTGATTGAAAGTGAGTTCAAATTCGAGTATATGGCTCACAATATGTTTAAGGTAAGCGCCCTATTTTGGTTAATAAGTTAAATGGGTTCACTTGTTTTGCATATTAGGCTTTTCTCTTTTTCTACAGGTATCCATGATCTTGATCAAATCGTTTTTCAGGTTATCGCAGCTTGCTTCAAGGAGCTTCCTTGCGATAATAGATGGCAGAATCTCATTATCATCATCACCCAGAATATTTCGCTCAAATTAAATTTATTAACAAACATGTTTTGTTCAACAACTAAACGACTCAAACTATTTCACATCCATACATCCCTTATTCTACACACCGGCGACGTACACAGAAGCGGAAGCAACTTTAATGCAAATACTCACCCAACTTCATACCGCACGGAATTCCGGTGAGCTTTCTTTCCCCTCCATTAGGTTGGGTTTCCATTTTTATGAACACGCCACAAATTGTGTCATTCCCATTGTATTGAGTCACACCGAAGCTGACCGGGTGGGGGTGGAGGCCACATCGTGTCAAATTTATGATTTTTGCTAAAATAGAAAATTAAAACGACACATCTCGGCTCCGATGGCCCCGACGGGTTGCCGGAATGGGGGGAAACTTGAGCGGCGACCCAACCTAATAGCATTAGAGTGCCACCAGCATTATTGCACGCCAAGGTACCCTTGAGTCACCAAGTCCGGTGTGCTTGAGAGACTGCACTTTGTTGGAAAGTTTCTACGGCTGTTCCGGTTGATGTTAATGTTGTGCTTTCCTGCAACTCTGCCATCGAATGTGAAGGAAAGAACTCGCCGTCGCTCTGCCTTCAGTGCCAATTAAAAAATTTCCGCAGTATGCAAATCTTGTGCTCGTTCAGTGTCTTTGGACGACTCGTCCGTGGTTTGAATGTCCTTCCTTCTTACCTTCTTTTCGGAGAAAATGCGATTGGAGTCATAATTTTTGGCAGCCTTTCAAAACCACATGGCTCTCGAAAAGAATAACAATAAAGCTTTCAAGTGCTACTCAGAATTGATAGCAGTTTGACAACAGTTCCCTCAGTTCCCACCCTCCATAATCCCCGCCTTTGATGGACCGACATTGTTCAAAAATGTCGATGTAACTGGAAATTACTGCCAAAGGAGGGGGGGGGGGAATAGAATGGCAGCTAAACAAGTGCCCGCTTGTGGCAGAAAATATTACTTGACATAAATCTTCGTACGGGACCACCAAAATAAGACGCTCATTTGCTGGTTGTTTTAGCGTACTTGTGCTCTTGTTTCTCAGGAATCGGGTGGAACGGTTGTGTTTCCTCCCACATCCTATACAGTTAAGGCGAGAGGAAGCAGCAAAATGGAGACGACTAATAACAAGCTGCTGTTTGTCAGAAATGTTATGTCGAGCGATGGAAGGAGCTCGGCCGAGGAGGAGGCAAAAAAAGTGCCACACTTTGACTGAAGAAAGCAATATTAGCATTATTTATGATTTTAATGAATTTTCGCTCGGTTGACGTTGATTGGTTTTCTTTGGGCGATCATTTTTCTGCTTTGGAGAATTCTTCTTCCTCTTGTTTGCATATTAATAAAAATTTCACGCATTCTCAGTTCGTCACCTAGCTACTTTCGATCCGTGAGCAATGGTTTGCGTTGGGCTATAGAGTAGGTACGGTTGAAGCTGTGAGCAGATGGACGTTTGAATGGGCGGTCGAAGTAGGCTGTCGGTGTGGGAAGCATTTTTATTGCGGTTATTTTTCACTCAATAGAGGTTGTCTTAGCTGTTTTTTTTTCGTTTGATAACATTTGATAACCTGTGTGTTCGATCTCACACTGCACAGGGCATTGTTGATGTTGTGTGAATAGCAACAAACTCGCGTCCCTCTTGTTTTGTTTTGCATCGGCATGCACAAATTCGAAATATTATTAGGCGCTATTCACACTGAAAATTTTTCGTAAACTAGCTTCACTCCCGACGTAAACTTTTTCACTCGTTTCATAAACATGGATTTTGTACGTAGAATAAATGTCTCGTATATTTTATGAAACATTCATATTTCTTTTTATCTGGTAGAATGCTATCATTACACCTTTTTCTTTAATGCACGAAATGAATTTCGTGAAGATCAGCCAATCGCTGCTTCTGTTCTATCGTAATCAGACATGATGGTGTTTCTACTGGGTTGGGTAGGAATAATTAACTTATTCCAAAACAGAAATCAAAGTCCTGTCAAGAGTTGTGTGTGGATAACGAGATTAACGAGTACATTCCGTCGAACGTTGTTTCCGAGCATGAACAATCCCTCATCGAAACCGTGTTCGCTGCGGGCTTACGGCAAGTTAACAGGGTTATGAACACCAATGGAAGATTACTTGATCTTGCATTCGTAAGTTTACCGGAATATCTGGATCTGGTCGAACCCCCCACACCACTGTTACAGATCGACAACCATCACATGCCTTTTGTTTTACTGTTTGACGTGACCGACAATAATTTTGTTACGATAGATGAAAATTTCGACAATTTTTTATTTGATTTCAACGCGTGTGATTGAAGCCAGCTGAAAACAGCATTTGCCGATACCGATTGGGATACCATCTTGCGGATCGGAACAATTGACGATTCACTGTCAGCTTTTTATGACAAACTTTATGAAGTCTGCAATGATTTTGCCTCGAAAAAAACAATCATTGAAATCAACGTTTAACCAACCGTGGTGGACTTCAGAGCTACGCCATCTCAGAAACATGCTAAGCAAAGCACGACATCGCTTCTTTCTCTCAAAGTCCGAGAGTGATCGAATCATCCTACGTAATGCTGAATCATCGTACAGGTCAATAATGCTAACAACATACGAGAATTACGTATCGAGAATCCAGGCCAGTGTCAAACAGAACCCATCGCGCTTCTGTAATTTTGTGAAGAAACAGAAATCATCTTCCTGAATTGCTTACAACGTCAGCTACAACGATGCTCATGCTAGCTCAAATTCAGAATCCGCTAACACTAGTCGCCAAAATCGGAACTTTTTTCGCTCCCGTCGGCATTTCTGGTTGGATTTTATAGATTTTGCTACACTGAATTCAAATATGGGCTCAGAAATGCTGTAACACGTCCAGTTTTTGAGAAAAATGTGGTTTAAACTCACAAAACACGTACTTCCGTAGTAATATGATCTACCTAAGCAACAACCAGAATATTGGCTCTGCCTTTGCAAAGTTGGACTTGGATTTTATGGAATAGACCTCCTAAATCCATTCGTGAACACAGATTTTTCGGAACACGTAAGATTGATAAAACAAACCGGGTTTTCATTCACAAAATTACGAATTTTCATGAAAATCTAGATTTCCTATTTTGAAAACATGAATTTTCGCTCCGCCCTCTGAATGTTGGGTTTGGATTTTATGAAATAAACCTCCCTGAATCCATTCGTTATCACAGATTTTTCGTAACACGTAAGATTAATGAAATAAACCGGCATTTTTCGTACCACGTAAGGTAGATGTCAAAACCGGGTTTACATTAATCCACGATTAATACACGTCCATTAATTACGTCGCTCAAAAATACAGGGTTTTAACCCCCTCCTTTCTTTATCACATTTTCTGCATGGATTTTTGAAAAATTTTGTATGCATCGTCACTTTCTAAACCCCCCTCCCCACCTCCCTCTCAAAGCATAACGTAATTTATGAACGATCCCTTTAGCTGTGCCTCTTTGAGTATATTGAGTATATTGATGTTGCTCCTTACAGCAGTTTGGGAACTGAAGACCTTCAAAGTTCATTCATTAATTCAAAAGTCAGCTGCACAGAGCCCTTCAGAAACGCCTCATTAAATACTCTATTCAGCAGTGCCGTATTTAAAAGTTAGGATAGGAGTGAGCAAGACAGCATTAAAACACGCAAACACTCGACAAACAAAAGAATAGACAGAGACAAAAGACTCTGTGTTAGTCACTATTGCTCGAGAGAATAAGGAAAAGATATGTTAAAAAAAGGCATTTTATAGAGTTTTTTGACGTTTAATTTGCGCACACTACTGCAAGATTTGAATCAAAGCAGTGCGAGTGAGAAGTCAACAAAGTTGTGGGAAACCAAACCGTGCATTAATCCCCGCATGTTAGACAAAGAAAGACGATTAAATGTCGAAAAGGTCTATTGGCGCGGCACAAAATTTGTGTCATTATTGCTGTCTTGCTTTGGCGTCAATTAATGCTCATGTTGACTCTCTTCAGCCTTGCACAATCAATTTTTATTCATTCAAAGCTAGCTGTTCGAGTGTGACGGACGCGTTTTTTTATTTTTGGAAAAATGTCGCGAATTTGTCTGAACGATCCGCAAAAATTTTGTTGCATTTGTGGAGACGTGATATTGAAGGAACAGAGAAAGGGGTTTACACCTTTGTTGGAGACAGCATATCAGCTGTATTTTGACAAGGAGCTTCCAAATCGTGAGTTTTCATGGGTTCCAACATACTCCTGTTGTTCATGCTACGGAACATTACTTGGTTGGATGAAAGGTACGCATAAAGACTTGCCTTTTGCCAAATCTATGGTGTGGACTAATCCAACCAATCACATTAGTGATTGTTAGTTTTGTTTGACAAAAATTCATGGATTTTCCAAAGCTCTGAAGCATAAAATCGAATACCCATCAAGGCCAACATTGCACTCCGAAGCAATGCCAGTTCCAGTATCTCCAAATATTGCTGGACGTGCTGATGAGTTTGATTCGGAACCAGGCGAATCTGAGAAAAGCTTTTAGGATGATCCAGATTTTTTACCTTCGGAGTCTGAGGAACCGCATGTTATAACCCAAGAGGTGCCTGAATGGCCTGCATCTCAAAATTCTCACCATCGCCGGAACCATCAACAATGTTTTGCATCGTTGGGCGATTTCAGTAACGACAGGCAGCGTCTCCTTTTCAACATTCACCATTTAAATACCATACCATTCGGATCATTTGTATACAATCTGAGTTGTAGTATGCCTTTGCATAATTCAACTTCAAAGAATCAAAAATTTGCAATTTATGCAATTTTAGCAATTTTGGATTTCAAGGGTAATAATAAACATTGAAATACTCTAGAATTCAAATTACGATAAAATACGTTATCAGAAAATATCCGACAGGTTTAGTCATTGTTATGAAAACACAATAATCAATTGCAACATTTTCAGATGTGTAAGCGTCTCTAAAAATGTTCAAAGTTCAGAAAGTTTTATCAAACAGAAAATAACAAATATTATCTTGCAGTTGTTGTAAGGTTATATACAAGCATATAGGGTACATGTCCCTTGACTCAGGCGATTATGTAGCGCACGATTACAATTTTAACTATAACTCATACAATAATTTAGCTAGAAACGATATTCAACAAATTATACCTTTGCTAAGACATGCTTAACAAGGCGTTTGCTGTACTGGACCATGAAACGTCACCAGCTAACATTATTGAGTCGAAAACTTTCGATGGATATGGATATCATTAAGGATTCTTGTTCGGACGAATTTCAGTAAAGTTTGTTTATTTCATCGCTCCGGGCATTCGGCTATATTCGGTATACTATACGGAATAAAAAACTTCTTGATAACATCTAAATGACTTTCTCATGTGATCAATCGGCCATTCAATTTCAAAATATTAAAATTCCCACTATATTCATTTAGTTATATGGGTGTTGGTATGAATAAGCCCTTCGAAAATTACACAACCGCTCACTCTGACTTTTCCATTGAAAACTTTTATATTCTACATTTTACTATGTGATGAATACATAAGGCCAAAGTTGGGAATATAGGGTTAAATGCGTACCTAATATATGGTTTATGGTTTTCTTGTGAAATTATTATTCATGTTTCTATGTGAATGTCAGGTAAATTAGTGAATCCATTATGGCTAAAACTTTAAGGAAATCGAAATATATATTAATATATTAGATCTCGCAGAAGAAAGAGAGTGAGTTTTATAAAATATCATTATTCTTTGCAATGAGTATGGGAAAAAAGGTTGGTTAATGTATGATAAATTCTCATGGATATAAAATAAACACCTGATAAAATAATCACACATTAAAACATGTTCAGTGCATTAGTTGTATCGATATCATTTGAAGGTTCATATGCAGTAAAAGCATGCTGCGCATGTCATCACCAGAATACAATTAATACTATGTTGAAATTTATTAAGACAGGGAGCCCAATGATGACATGCAATTTGTCAAGTTGATTTTGATTTAAAAGATATCAATTTCCTCCCTCGAACCTTCTCCAGCGTCCCAACTAGTTGTTGGCAACGCATTACCTCTTGCTGCTGTCAATTTCGCCCGATAACTACGAGTTCGCTTGGCATCGATGCATGGTCGTTTCGGAGGATTTCCCGTATGTTCGCTCTTTATGCGCTTCCTGAATCTACGCAAGCGTTCTGGATCAAATCGGTTAGGCATTCTCACTTTCACTATGTTTCTCAAAAACGTTTTTCTTCCTAGAGGTAGAACTCTATCCAACGCGAATCTTTAACACAAAAGAACAACACACTACTAATTGGAATTTAAAGAGAATGTTGGTTCGGAATATCATGTTCGACATCGAAAATTGTGTCCGTGATAGGGAATTTATGTGGTTTAAGGTATGTGACGAAGGGAAAACAAGTTTTGCTAATACCACTGGCTGCCAATCGACAATTTGAAACGAAAATCTCAATCAAACAAACTCTCAAGCTGAGAATATTAAATTGAAAGTAGCAAAGATGGATTTGTATCTAGTAGGATTTTTCGGTGAAAACAAATCAAAGCAACCGGCAGGCTTTGATTTATTTTCACTGATTTTATGGATCCGCTGCATAGTACACTGTTGCCTAGTAACGATTTGGCAAAATCCAATATGACTGTCAATCGTAAGATATGTAAATGTAAGATAAACTCTCATTCAAATTACTCTCTTAAATTAGAAATTGAATTGATTTATTGATTCATCGCGGGTTGCGCCAACCAGCTAGAAAAAATTTCCACCGTCGGAGAATTTTCCTGCTCGCCTTCCACGGAGGCTCTCCCGCAAACAGTAGCGTTTTTGTAGTCGTGACGCACAAATCGGCACTAGATTAAATGACGCACAAACCGAACGAAATATTAATTTAATTCTTATATAAACAACTCTCTGAACTGGATTGGTTGTCCTCAAAAGGACAGATTATCAATTTATGGATTGCGCTAACCAGCTAGGTAAAATTTTTACTGACGGCTCGCCCTCCATCGAGCACCGAACTAAATTTAAGATAAGTTCTTTAATAAACAACTCTTTTATTTTAATTCATTGTCCTCAAAAGGACAGATTATTTCCACCTACTGCTGCTCGCCCCATAAGGACGCTTTCCCCCAAACAGCAGCGTTTTCGAAGTCGCGGCGAAACAATTGCCACGATGAAGTAAGATAGCAGCTTGCACACACCGACGCGATTGTGCGCCCCCATTATCTGCCATTTTACCTCATCGCGAAGATCGCTGTTTGGGAGAGCATTGGTACATCTCACCACCAGCTAGCTCTGCGACCAGCTTCGCTGCCGGACGAATGAAGCAGCTACGACCCGCTGCCTGCGACCAGCGACCAGCTTTCAGCGACCAGCTCCGCACAGCTTCAATGCTGCCAAACGACTGAGGCATAATTTTTCTATTTACTTAACATGTTTTATATATCCAATTTATTTGTCTTACATACTTATTTTAACATTTTAAGTGTTTTAGCCCATTGGGCTCTTCAGCTTTGTTTAATTTTTAATTTTCTGTGTTTGGTGTGTTTAGTGTGTTATGTGTTTTACATTAAATTTTCAGTTCAGCCCTTGGGGCATTGTTTGTTAAAATTTGATAACCTACCTAATCTACAACTAAAACTACAATTTGAAAATCCTAGGGGTGGGGAACCAGATTCCGAATGATCTGGTGATCCGATGTCAGGCAGCGTGCCCTGTACCGATTGATAGACTCACTAAAGCGATCGTCGAGCATTTTTATCTCGGCCAGACGGTGGACCTCAGATGTTCTTGTCCTCGGAGGGGTGTTCAGGATCATCCTGAGGAACTTATTTTGAACACGCTGAAGTTTCAGGTGATGTGTTTTTGCGCAACTCTCCCAGATTGGCATGCCGTACTCGATGACTGGAAGTATGATTTGCTTATAGACAGCAAGCTTGTTTTTCAGGGATAATGTAGACCTTCTGTTGATCAATGGGTACAGTAGTTTCAACAGAACGTTACACTTTGTGACAGTTTTGTCAACCTGATCCCTGAAAATAAGCTTGCTGTCTAGAGTGACACCAAGATAGACAGCTGATTTGGTCCATTCCACCGTTGTGTTGTTCAGGCTTATTTTACAATTCTCAGGCGGGACAAGTCTGGGAGAGTTAGAATGTGGAAACAGGATGACCTGGGTCTTCGCTGCGTTGATACAAATCTTCCATTCAGTGAAGTATTCTGACAGAACATTCAGGCTTCGCTGCAGTTTCGCTGTAAGCGCTCTTATTACCCTACCATTGTGGACGACTGCGGTATCATCGGCGAACAACGACAGAGATCCATTTTCAGGGAGCGGGGGTATGTCCGAGGTGAATAGGTTGAACAGAAGTGGACCTAGTATACTTCCCTGCGGAACACCGGCGGAAATCTCCTGTGCTATCGGAAACTGCACCTTGCAGCGAAACACGGAATGTCCTGTCCGACAGATAATTTTTAATTATCTTCACCAGATAAGATGGGAAGATTGTATCGATGCAGCTTGTACACCAAGCAATCATGCCACACGTTATCAAAGGCCTTCTCGATGTCGAGAAAGGCCATGCCAGATGATTTCGAAACAGACTTGTTCCGTCTGAGGATGTTACTGACTCGATTAAGTTGGTGCACTGTTGAGCGACCACGTCGGAAGCCAAATTGTTCGTCGAGCAAGATGTTCAGCTTGGCAGATGAAAGAAGCCGACGGTAGATCGCTTTCTCAAACAGCTTGGATAGAGAAGGCTGATGGGCCTATAGCTCTTGGAACATGAAGGATCTTTCCCAGGTTTCTGGATGGGGATGACTTTGGCTGACTTCCAACACGAGGGGAAGTAGCTGATCGGAGGCATTGGTTGAAAACCATCGCCAGATGGTTATAGAACTGGGGGCTCAGTTGCTTGAGCTCCAAGTTCATGATGTTATCGAAACCTGGGGCCTTCATGTTCTTAGAGGTTTTGATATAAGTCAACAATTCGTCAGCTGAGATTTCCAACTCTTCTGAGAAGTCGTTGGGACTTAGATGGATGTTAGTTTATAAGCTCGCTAACGGCAGCTTCGTGTGGACTGACGATGTTTTGTCCAAGATTGTGGGAGCTGACGAAGTGTTGACCTATCTCAGCAGCAATCTCTGTAGGAGTTATCAAGCGATCCATGGAGCCATTGCTGTTTAGTAGGATCAACGGTGGAATGGGCCTTGGCTTAGGTTTTAAAATTTTGGTCAACTTCCAGAACGGCTTTGCACAATGTGGGAGAGAGCGGATCTTGTTGGCGAAATTGTTATTGTTAAGGTCCACCATTCTGGTCTTAATAATTTTGGTCACTCGATTACAGTGACGTTTGCGCGTTGGCAAACCAGTTCGCTGGTATTGCATTCGAATGGCGTTGCGCAATTGTATAAGTTCTGTAGTGGGTCTATCAATGGGTACAGAGTTGCTCACCTGATCTATCACCGGTACATGTTGCTCCCAGGCCTGGGAGATCGCTTGCTCGATGCTCATTGAAGATGCGGCAGATCAGCGACGAGCAGGGTGCATCAGGTAGAAGAAGTGAAGTAAGCGTGAGAAGCAAGCGAGAGCAACTAGGAGAGCGTCTTAGTAAGGGAACTACAGGTGACGGAGCTGGTCAGTCGAGGCCATCATCGTCAGGATTTACCCTGCCATTACCAGCAGTTAGCACCTGACGGCTTCTGAAACGTTGCCTTCAACTACCATATCAGTGGAGAAGAGAACCGTAAATACTTGTGCCTGAATCAAGGAATGCTATATGGTAGATCCGACTCATTGCAGTACAGGGTGGAAGCGTCGCCGCGCTACTGGCGCAGTCATGAACTACTAGCGGCTACAACTGTCCCCGGAGGGTCGAAAAGCTGCCCACCTACATTTTCTTCCACATCTGCGATAGTAGTGACTACAGCTGAAGGTTTTGCCACTCCATCAGTAGGCACAACACCAACAGTTAGTCGGTCAACACGTTCAACGATTCGACAGCCAAAAAAAATCCAAATACCATTGTTGAGCGATGAAACGAATCGTTAATTTTGTGAATTTTATTTTGAGGAATGCAGAATTACAAAATTCATTTAGTGATTCGCTATCGCAACTTTCTACAGTCTTGGCGGACACAGTTACTTGGTTGTTCAATTGAGTTGCCTAACTGATTCAATCAATAATTAAATATTTAGTATATAGTGAAAATAAGCCTACCGATGGAGATTATGTTACTCACTTTAGCTTTTCTTACAACTGGTATGCTGGTCGCTTGGCAATGCGTTGCGATCTTCAGTTGTAGGTCGCTAGTTTTTATAGGTCACTTTAGTATATAATAGAATAGGTATTTTCATGTTCTCACCTAAGGCTAAGTAGATTAAGATATTTGTAGTTTTAAATCCACCGGAATCACAAGTAGAAAGTAAGTTTTAACTGATAATGATTATGATTATGATAGGAGTAATATACTATAGATTGTAAGAATTTTATATATAGAAAACAGCTCGATGATCGCACTTCAATTCGGACAATGGCCGGTTTGTTTATATTTGTCGCTCGTTTCAATCATCGTTGCCTCTTTTTGTGACCTTTTGTACGCTTGACGATCACTCTGTCCACTGCCTGGGTGTGGACCTAATTTATCGATAGCGTTAGCTGTAGGAGCGTTGGGGCTCGTTGGGTCACTAGGCGTGGCGGGATCAACAATAATCTACCGGATCTATTACAGCACCCATCTACTCGTACTCCGAGATGAGTGTCACGTCGTCCAGTGCAGGAGTGAATCCATCGAATTTATACGCACTGAGCAGTACACGTGTTATTTCTCAGCAGAACCTGGTTTCAACAATGAATAGTTTCTGTTCGTGATTGCCGTGCTTCCTTCCGTTTCAGTATCCCGCTAATGCGGCATTCAGCACTCCGATCCATCAATTCAGTATATCCGGTAATCTAACACCAGTGCAGAATCTTCAGCCATCGACGCTGTTGGCAACGTTCCATAGCTTCATGTCGGGATTAGTGAACCTTGCATCAGAGCTTAGCATTGACGTAGATTCGGCGCAGAATCATCAGAAGCCGCATAGAGAAGAGAAGACGAAACCTAAAGAAAAGCTATTCACCCACGTTGACCAGTCATCAAGTGTTCCAAAGAAGAATCGTGGATTCGTGAAAGCACCACCGAGAGCGTGTTCCTATTGTGACAATGATAATCACCAGATCCTGAATTGTAGCAGTTCCGGAAACGGAAAGAGGGTAAATACCTTTGTATTCCTGGATGACGGATCATCGTCAACATTACTCGAAGAAGGAATAGCAGACCAACTAGGAATCGAAGGTGAACAGGACAGTTTTTGGCTTAGTTGGACTGGCAAGATTGGACGGCAGGAGAAGTGTTCACGGCGTATTCACGTGAAAATATCGGGTGCTGGAAAAGAGGAGAAGTATCTGCTGAATGCGTACAGTGCGAGAGCTAGGACTTCCAGTTCAAACGCTGAATTATCGAAGTCATTTCCTCATCTTTAGGGGCTTTTTGTGGTTAGCTACGCTAGATGCTTACTAGCCTGAAGACTCAAGAAGGCGGTAACAGCGACCCAGTAGCCTGTGGTTTCGAAACAGATAGAATTGGAGGACGACAAGCGAGCAAGTGGAATCTTAGAAGCACCACGATGCGCAATGTATTT
>JASCZW010011700.1:0-31084 GCA_034211315.2 Aedes japonicus
CGGGGTGGCCACACAATCTTAATATAAAAATTCCCGCATTTTTCCCGAATTTTTCCCGCATGTTTGCCTTATTTTCCCGACTGTTAAGTTGAGCTAATATAAATTACTCGTAGCTAAATCTCTCAGCTCCCAAACTTTTTCCCGTTTAGTTTACCACCAGACACTTTTCATTTATTTAAAATAGGCATTTTTGTGTGTTGTCAAACTTGGCAGCTCCTTCTTGGATTGACCAATCGGTTCTAGCCAAAATTTGTCCAAACCATTTTCTTTTCTCTGGAATCCAGCACACAACGTCAGATGGCATTGAGCACAGCTGCCCAAATTCTTCTTTCACCATGTGTTAACACCATTACAAACGCAATTCGCCAAACTTCAAACACATTCGCCACCACATGAAAGAAAAGTTCATTTCTGGCACTGGCATGCGTGAAGCCTCACCTGTTACAGCCGTGTAGCCAGATATTCTAAGGGCATCTTCAACGGTGGTTCAAATCGTGGTTTGGATTTTTTTTTTGTTCAGACCAAACACAAAAACATCGCTGCACCGGTGTTTGTAAATTTTGTTCTATACCGGATCTATTATAATACAACTTATATAAGTTTCTAAATTTCTTACTGAACGCACTCTTTAACAATTTAATTTAATGAACTTCGGAATATCTATGAAGATTGGGTAGAAATATCTATAATAAACATGCCAGAAGTTGATTAAAATAATTGGAAGTTTCCAGATAATCATGAAGTTTGCTCGCTGTATTTCGAGAAGAGAAATTTCTGTGATAAAAAGCAGAATATCAAACATATTTAAATAATTTACGAGAAATTGAAAAAAAAATCTTGGAAGCCGTGGAATTTCTGTGGAATTACCGAGATGTTGTTAAACCGTACAAGTACTTTTTATGATCTCCAAGATTATGAGTAGGTGGAAATTCTATCAAATTGATGAAAAAGTAGTTGGTTTCTTTATTCTAGTTTTGGATGGGCTCGAGTAGTACGAAGTTTATGTTCTTCTTAGAACTTAAATACCCTAGAACTTTTGGGATGTTTTCGGAACTGACTGGAAAGTTCTCGATCACCTGGAAAGATCCCTGAAGTTCTAGAAAGCTCCTCAAACTTATGGAAAATTCCTTGAATGTTTCCTAAACATTTTGAATGCTCGAAAAATCCAGTTTCCTGTTTATCTGGGACGTTTTCTGAAATTCTGGAAAGTTTGCCGATCTTAGGGGAAGTTTTCTGAAATTCTTGAAAAATCTCAGGACTACTGAGAAATTTCCTGAATTGCTGAATCCTCTGGGCATCTGGGAGTTTTTCGAGCTTTTGGAAAGTTTCCTGAACTTCTGGAAAATTCTCTGAGTTTCTGGGACGTTCTCTGAACGTCTGAGATGTTTGCTGACCTATTGGAAAGTTTCCTGATCTTCGGGGGAGTTCCATGATCTTTGTGAGCATTTTCTAAAGTTCTGAGAAGTTTTTTTGAATTCATGAGAAACCCTGAGCTTCAAGGAAGTTTCTTGAACTCCTACATGTTTGCTGAACTTCTAAGAAGTTTTGTATATGTCTTACAAGTTTCATAAAATTCTAAGAAGCTCACTAAAACTCTAGAAAGATCCGAAAACTGTTGAAAAGCTTCATGAATTTCTTGACTGTTCTCTATTGGAAGTTCTCCAATTTTCTGGAAAGTTCCATGTACATTTTAGGATACCCTAAATAATCTGATAAGTTTTCTAAACTTTTGCAAGCCTCCTGAATTTCTGGATAGTTACCTGAACTTCTGTGAAGAACCCTTTACTTTATGAAACTTCCCTAAACTCGTGCTAAGCTCCCTGAATTTGTGCACAATTTCCTGAATTTCTAGGAAACAATCTGAATTTCAGGAAAGTTGTCTGAACTTCTAGGAAGAATCCTGACTTTTTGGAAAAGTTCCCTGATTTTATGGGATGTTCCTTTGACAACAGGGAGAATAGCTTAACCTCGGGAAAGTCTAAGTCAAATCTACGAAGTATATCGAGCTTCTGATAAGTTCCCTAAGTTAGTAACGTGCACTGAATTTGTTAAAAAAAATCCGATATTGGGGGACGTAAATACTGCGGGCCGTAAGTCTTAAGGACAGATTTGCAAAAATTCCCAACCCCCAAGTTTTCGTCGAGAGAACTAACTGCGGACATACGCCAACATCCGTTAGGCTGCAGTGCACCTATGTAACCCTAAGGCCAACATATCCAGCTGCATCGCAACAACTGGAAAAAGTCGTCAGTTGACTCTAGTTGTCGCATAATGTCGCATAATGGCGAAAAATCTTCGGTCTTTGAAAAAAACAAAACTTCTGATCTCTGGATTTTGTATGATTGGCAAGATGATAGGTGTTGGTGGGTTTAACAACAAGAAATACTACACCGGTGTGGGGAACGCAAAGTTGGTCTGTTTTAGCTGGTTCTGTTAAAGTTTGTTGATGAAAATCAACTATAAAGATGTTAAAATAGACCACCGCTGATGATGCTTTAAACGGTACGTTTTGAACAGTGAGATCGGTGGACCGAGTAAATGACAAAAACGCTACTCAAATCATTTGAAAAAGGTGTGAGTTTGGTTCCTTCTATATCACAGAAATTCCCGATGACTTTTGAAATTCCCGCCTTTTTCCCGCATATTTCCCGATGATTTTGGATTCCCGCATTTTTCCCGCATTTCCCGATTTTCCCGAGTCTGTGGCCACCCTGAAGATACAAGAAACGCTATAAAGGGCGCTTTGCTAAGCTAAAAAGAAAGTCATTAGAAATTAGATTAATAGTCATATAAATTTGGTCAGATGGTCTACTCCGCTCTTCCTGTTCTACTCACATTTCAAAGATAGCAATTGGAGTGATTGAAGGAACCGTTTTCTTGATTTCTGAAATAAATGGCTTATCTTATCATAATACCACTAATTAAAGTATTTAAATTTATTCCTGTATTGCCTCATGCCAGACTTTTATGAATACAGTAGCTGAAGTTCAAATATTCAATTTTAAAATAAATTTAAAATTAAATTTAACTTTAAACTAAAGTCGCTTTCTGCTACATTTAAGATCAATGGGTTTGTATAGACGTCATAAGGACGTAGTTTGGAATCGATTGACGAAGCTAGAGATGATTTGATTCTTTGAAATGCGTTTGTTGACCCCAAACTATATTCGTTTGGATCTATGCGCAATTTCAGGAGTAGCAACTAGGACGTGTGCGGTAATCCAAGCTCAAGCACCAACTCTGTTGGCTCACTGGTTCCATGAATGACATTTCTCATCAAATTTGGACTCACCTAAAGGTTCGATGGCGTAACCGGGGCAACTGTCCAGCGACTGCTGCAGGATGAAGGTGAACAAGAGATGAATTAACGCTAAGATGAAAATTAATCCCTAGTAGAAGCCATACGATGTGCACCGCATTGCTCTGGTTCATCCGGAGAAAGTAACGCTGATACAGCATCTCCACCTGGAAAATAAGAAATTGATTTTTTTTAAACTAGTGGTTTTCTCTCGAGATAAAAATTCAAATTTAAGCCAAAGCAATCGCAGGCATCGAAAATGGTTGCAATCTCTCTTTCATATCCAACAAAAGCTGGCTTAAATTTACACAACCTAATTTATGCGAATTAGGCAGCACAAAACATTACCTGTTTCTTTAAAACTGTGGGTTAAGATTCTCAGTTGAAAATATGACACCAATGAATGTCGGTCGTCAGCACCCAAAATAGGTGAGCAGAATAAAATTACTCCCACAAGTAAAGGGGAAAGCTTACTTCACAGGCACAGGGGACCCATTAGGGTGGTTAAAAAAACACAGAAACAAAAGTGTTCCCAAAAAACTACAAGGTACAGCCTCAAAATGATTACGTAGGACTACTCACCTATATGTAAGCCAATTAGATTGTAGAATACAGTATGCTTTGAATTGACCTTTGCTGACCTTATTTATTTCCAAGTCTGATTATATAAGCAATTGAGTGCCTTCTGATTAAGCTGGTGCCCAATAACATAGAAATGGATGGAAAAAGTAGGAAATATTTTTTTGAGATGTGATGGGTCGTCCGAACGGTCCTGAAGTTCAGAACTTAATATCTACAGTCGTAACAGTCGATTTATCCGCTATACAGTTTTATGATAGGTATTCAAACATATTCAATGAATTTTCTGGAAGACCAACATGCATTATGATATAATCTTGGGATATTCTATGCCAACCAAACTACCGTAACTTTGTATTATCCACAAAGCTACTGTTACTATTGTAGACCTTAGGTTTTGAATGACCTCGTCCTAACAAGGTTATCCTATGATGTCTGTGAAGGTTTCAGAATATTCATTGAATATGCTTGAATATAGGTCGTAGCTTTGCATAGTCTAAAAGTGTACGGATACTACTGTATATCTTAAGTTCAGAACTTATGGTCAGCTGATATGAACTTAAACATCCCAAGATAATCTGATAATGCCTGGGGACCTAACAAAAGATTCTCTGAATGTGTTTTAAGGATTCTTGTCACCTTTCATAGGTTCTAAAGCTGCAAATCCTAACTTCTGAATCCAAGGGCAATTTTGATGACCTAGAGCAGATATCTCAGAGTATATGTTTACCTTCCAGAAGACTCACTTAATTTGATCGAACACACTCTATTTGGTCCTGAAAGCTACAGTTTAAGCTGTCGATTTAAGTTTTGAATTCCAGGATAGTTTGGACAACCTAGAACATCAAAAGATTATCTCATAATGTCTGTTATATATTCAATGAATTTGTTTTCATACCCAGCGAATCTTTGCATAGCCCAGAAAGCTTTTTTTACAATTTTATGTCCTTTGTTCTGATCTCAAGGATAGTTTGGATGACTTAGAATGACCGTTAAGAATTTAAAATGTTAGAATATTTTTTGTAACTTTGTATTGCAAAAAGCAATTCTGTTATAGCTTTAAATCTCAGACCATGGAAGTAGTTGGAGTTTGGGGTTTTAACGGCTAAATGAATTACAACGAAGGAAGCGCCATACGGCACGGGATCCGGCAGGAAGGCGTATGCGGTCGTGACATGGGGAACAGGGGCGACCCTGGGGTAGTGCTGCACTCCCAGACTTTCTAACCTCGGTAACTCGGTAACCAAGGTAACTTTCCATAGAAGTGGAATAATCTGAAAAACGATTTGATCAGAATTCTAATTGTTTGTGATCATCAAGCTCCTGTAAGAAAAGCCAAAAACGTTTGGGTGGCCCCGTAAGCAGATACACTTACGCGAAACCCGTAAATATAGGGAAGAGAATCTCCTTCCAAGAGCAAGTTCACACCCACAGCACTAGAATCGAGCCCTCGATTGACAGAATAAACCCAATAGATGGGATCGAAGAGCTCGCCTTCGTGCCGCGAAGTGTTAACAATACGGAAGGGGCAGTCCCATGCTCCCTATCCAAATCTTTTCACTTGAGTGCCCTGATGGTCCCTCGCTTTCCCCGGTATATATTAGGTCGTGGATAGTTTTAGTACATTTTGTAGTGGTCATTTGATTGCTGCCTTGTGTTAAAAAATTTGACTGTAAGTAAAATTGGTTAAAGGGCGATACGGTCAAAATTTGGTCAATATCAACTTGACGTATTTCTTTCAATTTTGCATTTAAAAAACCTGAACACCCCTCATTTTGAAGGTGTGTGTGTGTAGAATGTTGCTCCTATTTTGATTTTGGAATTCACTCTTCAGTTGTCAAAATGCCGTCCAAGCAAGAAGAGCAGCGTATCAAAATTTTGCTCGCGCATCGCGAAAATCCGAGCTACTCGCACGCAAAGTTGGCAAAATCGCTAAAAGTTGCCAAATCAACCGTTACAAATGTAATTAAAGTGTTTGGGGAACGTTTGTCGACAGCCAGGAAGTCTGGATCGGGGGGAAATCGAAAACCGGAAGCCGCTGAGACGACAAAGAGAGTTGCTGGTAGTTTCAAGCGAAACCTTAACCTATCTCTCCGAGATGCCGCAAATAAGCTGGGTGTATCGTCTACAACCGTGCATCGAGCCAAAAAACGAGCCGGACTATCGACTTACAAGAAGGTAGTGACTCCAAATCGCGATGATAAACAAAATACGACGGCCAAAGCGCGATCCCGGAGGCTGTACACGACGATGCTGACGAAGTTTGACTGCGTGGTAATGGACGACGAAACCTACGTCAAAGCCGACTACAAGCAGCTTCCGGGACAGGAGTTTTATACGGCAAAAGGAAGGGGAAAGGTAGCAGATATTTTCAAGCACACGAAACTGTCAAAGTTCGCAAAGAAATATCTGGTTTGGCAAGCCATCTGTACCTGTGGCTTGAAAAGCAGCATTTTCATAGCTTCCGGGACTGTCAACCAAGAAATTTACGTGAAAGAGTGTTTGAATAAACGTCTGCTGCCTTTCCTGAAGAAACACGGTTGTTCCGTACTGTTTTGGCCGGATTTGGCATCTTGCCATTACGGTAAAAAGGCCATGGAGTGGTACGCCGCCAACAACGTGCAGGTGGTTCCCAAGGACAAGAACCCTCCCAATACGCCAGAGCTCCGCCCAATTGAGAAATACTGGGCTATTGTCAAGCGGAACCTAAAGAAGACCAAAAAACTGCTAAGGACGAGCAGCAGTTCAAGGCAAACTGGCTTTCTGCGGCGAAGAAGGTGAACAAGGTGGCTGTACAAAATCTGATGGCAGGGGTCAAGCGTAAGGCCGGGCAATTCTGATTTGAAAAAGCGGAAGCCTAACTGAATATTTTTCATGAATTTTATACTAATTGAACTTGAAAAAGAAATTTAATTTGATTTTTTAAATAAACGATTTCCATACCGTTCTTTTCTTATTCCTCTGAGTTGTCTCGGTGTTTCCATGGGTCTACCCCTACCTTTTGAAGAGTTGACTTTAGGAAGTTTGGTATTGCTCGCGGTCATATGATTGGAATGAGAACAGAATATCGTAAGTGATCGGGTAGGGAGATCGCGGACGATTTGGATGGACCACCAGACGTCCCGAACCCTGCTTGGATCCAGGAGCATCTCCATCGAATCAGTGTCAGGTCAGCGAAGCTAACTACTTAAGACCTATGTAGTTAGACATAGTAGGTGCATGATGAACAATAACCCCTCTCTGAAGAAATACTGAAAGGTGGTCCGGGGAGGGTCGTGGCTCGAGGCACGGGTGAGTTTTTAGTGGGTCGAGGAATTGGTGCCCTCATCCCTCACCCTGAGTTCTTCAGACGTAACTTTGTACAGCCCAAACCGTCGATTTCAAAGTACTTTACTCCAGGACAGTTTCGATTACCTAGAGGAGAAGAAAATGACTGTTGACCTTCCAAAAGATTAATTGAACATGTTTGAATGCATATAGTCACACTTAAAGCTCGAATCAAAGTAAATCTGGACGCATGGTTTAATACACCACCGCGTCCCTGGTGGTTGGAACAAAAACGTTTTACCGGCATGTGCATTGACAAAGAAATTGGTGAAAACTTCTTCTCGATTGGCCGACGCATCTCAAAATTACGGATCATGTAAGCACAGTGCATCTATCAGAAAATTGGCACTAGGGCAACCCAGGTGTCTCCATACGTGATTTGGCAAAGAAATACAATCCCAACTTTTCTACCGTGCGTAACATCCTTTCAAGAGAAGGATATAAGTCTTTTTGTGCCAGTAAACATCCGAATCGCTCCCTGAAACAAAATTTAATGGTCAAAAAGCGAGCATGATTACTATACGAACGAGTTTTGAGGAAATGTGATGGCTGTTTTTTACATGGATTATAAACAAATCCCCAGACGAAAATTTGATCTGGCAACTAACAGGTCGTGGGGATGTCCCGTCTAGGTACAAATTCGTTAAAACCAAAGTTTTCATCACATCTTACACAATGACGTCGCAGTTTTACGTTGAAGAAAGCCTGAAAAAGCGGATTTTATCCTTCATTTGCTAACACAAGACCAACGTTATGTTTTGGCCGGATCTAGCCAGCTGCCACTACTCTAAGGAGGTACTAGAATGGTAGCAATGTTAATTTCGTTTCCAAAGAGATCTATCCTCCGAATCGCCCTGAGTTCAGACGGATCGAAATATATTGGGCAATTGTCAAGCGAAAACTTCGAACATGCGGTACACAAGTGACAAATGCACAAAAAATGAGTTTAAAGTGGAATAAGTTCGCCAGTACAGTTTCACCAGCAACTGTGCAGATCATGATGGCATCGATCACAAGTAAAGGTGCCAGTTCATTCGAAACGGTAAAATGTAATTAACTTGTTACAATTCGTTTGAAAGCTGAATAAATACCCTTTTGTTTGATGTTTTGATCAACCGTGTATGGTGAATAATTCTTGAGTTATGATCACTTGAATGCGTCGAAATTTACTTTGAATCGGGCTTTTTATAGCCCAAAACAAACCGTTACAACTGTAGATTTTATGTTTTGAGCTGTTTAAAGACAGTTTGGATGACCTCGAATATCCCAAGATTGTCGCATTGTACCTGTTGAGCTTCCAAACTATTCAATAAATATTGTTAAATATATATTGTCCCCTGGCATTCAACAAAAACCTACTGCTACAACTGTAGATCTTATGTTCAGAACTCAAGGACAGTTTGGATTTTCTTAATCATCTCAGTTTATCGCATAATGTTTTTTTTTACGTTCGAAAATATTCACTGAATGTGGTTGAATACGTGACGTAACTATGAAAGGCCCAAAAAGCTATAGTTACTTCTGTACTTCTCTTTTAAGTTCTGAACTCAAGGACAGTTTGGATGACCTTATTATGGATCAAATAATAGCTGTTGACCTTTCAACGGGTTTATTCAATATTTTTTAATACATATCGTCACCTTTCAAAGGTTATAAACCTACTGCTTTACTGTTGATAAGAACGTCTGAACTCTAATACGTTTTGGATGACCAAGAACATCCCAGAAAAAAACAAAAACATTTAACGTTTGTTTACAAGTATGTATTAATCCGTAAGCGTATATATCATATTCTAAAACACTGCCTTACACTATTAAAAAGTTATTAATTGTTTCTTCCTGAACTTCTTCATATTCAGGATGTTCTAGGTCGTCAATTTGGCATTAAACTCATGTATTTTTTTTTCTTTCAGATAAAAGAATTTGATGTAGAGTAAATTTTTGAATGACACGAATGTACACTTTTATTCAGTCTGTGGATTCATACAGCTATTTTCCTTTCGTTGTCATATATGACTCCTTAGGACTGAAGGGGTTCATATTCTTTTTAAGACAAGGCTTAACATTTTTGAATTTTTTGAAACCCAAAATCAGCAATTTTCTTTGCTGAATTAGATGCGTACAAATATTTCCGATCCATTGGAGCAAACATGTTGAACATTTTTTGAGAAACGACGGAGATATTAACGCTCAAAACCTGACCACTATTCATGACGGTCGCAATACGATTTTTTTTACATTGTACCCCAGTATTGAAAACAAAGACGTAGTCCTACTTCAAAAGAAAAAAAAACGGTGAACTAGTTTATGATTTGAGAATTTTTCAGGAGCAATACTGGAGTTCGCAGGTCTTTGCACGTTTTTTTCTTTTTCCATGTATCGTTTAAACTTAACCTGACTCAGTCGACTTCAAATCAGTTCCTGAATATTCTCCCAAAATTTGAGCTCAATTCAATGCGCACTCTTTGATGGTTCTGTGGGAATTATTATGGAAAAATCTTTTGTTTTCATATAAAGGGTGTTTCGATCAAAATTTGGTCGACTTACACTTCACCTATTTCCTTTCAAAATGCATAAAAAAATGTGGACACCCCTTATTTTGAAGATGTGTGCGTGAAGCCTTATGCATCTATTTTGATTTTGAGATTAGCACTTCAGTTATCAGAATGTCGAATCAGAAGGAAGAGAAGCAACGCATCAAAATTTTACCCGTGCATGGCGAAAATCTAAACTACTCTCACGCCAAGTTGGCTGTGAAAATGAATTTCTGTCTGTCTGAACCTTATAGAAATCCAAAACTACTGAACCGATCGGCGTGAAATTTTGTATGCAAGAGTTTTTGAGACCGCTGAAGGTTCTTATGATAAGTTTGAGACCCCTCCCATCTCTGGGGGCTCCCATACAAACGAAGAACAAATTTCTGCCTAGTTCGAGAACTAATCTAGCAAAGGGAACCAAATTTAGCAGGTGTGGCAGTTTTTGAAGGCAATAAATATTTCTATGATAAGTTGAGACCCCTCCTCTCTCTGGAAGGGGAGGCTCTCATACAAATGAAACTGAAGTTGCTGCTTAACTCAAAAACTTATCAACCAAATGGAAACAAATTTGGCATGTGGGGTTTTCTGGGGGTGAAAACTGATCCTATGGTTGTTTGAGACCCCTCCCCTCTCCTAGAAGGAGAAGTCTCATACAAATGAAACTGAAATCGCTGCATAATTTAAGAAGTAAGATTGCAAATGGAACCAAACTCGGCATGTAGGGATTTTGGAGGCAAGAAATGTTTCTACGGCGGTTAGAGACCCTTCCTCTTTATTGGTCTGGTTCGGATTTTATACCAAAGAAACACAAATTTAAACCAATCATAAGAATTATTCCTACTGTTATGAAAATTTGTATGCAGGAGCTTTTGGGACCGGAGAAGCTTCTCACGATGTTTTGAGGCCCCTCTTCCATCTGAAGAGGGGGGAGGAATCCATACAAATGAAACACAAGTTTTGAAGAGAATACTAGAACCAAATTTGGCATGTGGGGGGTTTTGGAGATAAAAATGTTTCTATGGTAGTCTGAGATCCCTATCATATCAGGAAGGGATTGTTCTTATACAAATCAAACAGATTTCGTTTATATAACTCGAGAACTAATCAAACAAATGGTACCAAATTAGGTATGTGGAGGTTTTTGAAGGCAAGAAATGTTTCCACGGTGGTTAGAGACCCCTCCCCTCTCAGGAGTGCTCTCATACAAATGAAACACAAGTTTCAACCACACATGAGAATTCTTCCTATTGTTATGGAAAATTTGTATGAATTGGGTTTTGGGTCCGGGAAAGTACTTATGATGGTTCGAGACTCCTCCCCTGTCTAGAAGGGGAGGCTCCCATACAAATTAAACACCAATTTGAACATAACTCGAAAACTAATCAAGCAACTGAAACAAAATCTGGCATGTGGGGGTTTTGGAGGAAGGTATTTTTTTCTTGGTCGTTTGAGACTCCTTCCCGCTCCGGAGGGGGGGGCTCATACAAATCCAGCAAAAATGTTAACCATGAGCATTATTCATGCAAATAAAACACAAAATGTGTACTTCTCAGGTAAGCAGCATGATCTGATAGAAGTTTGAAACCCTTCTTATAGACTGTTCCAGAAAGTATAAGTACACTTTCAAAATGACAAAAAAGGCATGTTTTTTTAGTTTTAATAATTTTATTTGGCAAATCATATTTGTATTTGTGTTTTATATGATATTTTACTCTCGTTTAATCAAAATATTTAATCATAGCCAAGACTCCTAACTTTTCCTCGAACATGACCCATATAAGCTTCTGCACAGTGGTACTTCCCACCATTTTAACCACTTCTGGCCAATCTTTTTAAAATTTTTGAATGTCGACCGCTGGTTTCATGAATTTTCGAAGATTTGCTTAGGTTTAAGCCCAAAAAGTCTCGATTGTCCGTGCTTCCGGACAGTTCGGCGGATTCATGTCTTTCGGCACGAAACATACATTTTGACTTTTGGACCATTCTAAAGTGTCCTTTGTGTAATGACATGACGCCAAATCAGGCCAAAGCTCTATTTGACCTTCTTGCTGCCTGATCTTTGGCAATAATCGCTTCTGGAGACATACCTTAACGTATTTCTGAGTGTACGGACTAGATGTTTTACCACACTCGCATATTGCCTACCAAACCATAACCTTTTTACCGAATTTTTCGGTAAAAAAATCCCGTCTCCGTTTCGGGGATGTCTTTGTCTTCGCTTATAGTATAGAATTGTGGTCCGGGAAGCGTTTTGTAATCTAGTTTCACATACGTTTCATCGTCCATTATTATACACCCAGAATGTCTACACAATAACGAATCGTGCCCGTGGTTTCAAGGACGCGGCCGGTTTTGGGTTCCATTTGGGGTTTTTCTGCTTCCGGTATGTTTTTAGCCCAAGTCTTTCTTTATCGCGCATGACGTTACTCGACGAGTTTCCTAGTTTTTTCGCAACATCCCGAACGGAAGTGGCTGGTTTTCGCTTGTAGGCATCCCTGATCTTTTCATCGATATCCGAACTAAGGACCGGATTTTCGACCACTCTTTGGGGCATCTTCAAACGTACACTGTTTTCTATATTTTTGAATCGCAGATCGCACTGCTCCGATGCTTACATCCTCTTTCTTGGCCAATTTTCTCAAGGAGAGTCCGCTCTAGTGCACCATTTGTGCACGATACTTTTTCGTTGTTCCGGAGTAAGACCGCGCATTTTGATAGGTAACACAAAACTGAGCATTTTTTTTGATGCTATAAAGGGTGTCCACGATGAAATTGCCACACACAAAATTGATTCGCAAAATTCGAGTTTTCATCCGATTGCCATCAAATTTTCAGGGATTGAGAAATAACTATTAAACTTCATTTACCATTTTACTCGTATTTTATTAACAGTCCATACGCAAATGCCCGCACCTTGGCCTTAACCCCGGCCATAAGATTCTGCACAATCTGTGAATCAACCGTTTTGCATGAACCCATACTTCTTCAGTTCCTCGACTGTCTTCACTACCTTAGGTCGTTTAAGAAGGTGCTGCTTCATAATCGCCCAGTACTTCTCGATGGGGCGGAGCTCCGGAGTGTTGGGAGGGTTGAACATTTTCGGCACGAAATTGACCTTATTGTCCGCATACCACTTCAGCACGTCCTTGGAGTAGTGGCATGAGGCCAAATCCGGCCAGAAGATTGTTGGGACGTTGTGGGCCTTCAGGAGAGGAAGCAGCCGCTTCTGGAGGCACTCTTTTATGTACACCTGTCCGTTCATCGTGTCCTGGGTCACGAAAGGTGCACTCCGCTTCCCGCACGTGCGGATGGCTTGCCCAACCTGGAATTTTTTCGCAAATTTGGACATCTTCTGAGTGCGGACATGCTCCGGAACGCTGAACTTATCCTTGGCCGTGATAAACAGGTTGCCGGGGATCTGTTTGAAGTCGGCCTTCACATATGTTTCGTCGTCCATGATGCAGTATTCAACTTTCGTCAGCATGTTGAGGTACAACTTCCTGGCACGGGTTTTGGCGGACTTGTTCTGCTTCTCGTCGCGATTAGGGGCCTTTTGTACCTTGAACGTTCGAAGCCCAGCCTTAGTTTTGGCCTTCTGGACAAAACTCGGCTTAGGTGCAGCTTCTCAGCCACATCCCGAACGGAGGCGTTCGGATTTCGGTTGAAGGCCCCAACTACGCGGTTGTGATTTTTGGTGTTGTACGGAATACTTTTTCCTTCACTTCTGGGCTTCCGATCGGTGGTCAACCGTTCCTCGAACCGCTTAATCACTCGCGACACCGTGGAATTCGCGATTCCCAACGTTTTAGCGATGGAACGATGCGAGAGATCCTTGTTCTCGTGATGAATGCGCAAGATTTTATCACGCACGAGCTGTTCTTTCGACTCCATTTCCGCGAGTTTTGATCACAGGACTTTAAAATTTGCAGGATGTGAATGCACTATGATCTAAATCCACCCAAATTTTCATTAAATTCTACCCAATGGTTAAAAAGTTAGAGCAATTTCATAGTGTGGCAATTTCATCGTGGACGCCTTTATCATTCAGAAATGTGCAAACAAAGGACGCAGCCAGAACATGTTGAAATATTTCATTATATTCAAAGTGACCGTTAATATAAGATTGTTAAACTTTCTGGGACAGTCGTTAGTCAAGAATGGGGGTGCTTAAGTTACTCTCAGTGCTATATTATTCTAAGGTTATGCAAGAGAAAATGACGTTCAAACTGATAGGATACGGCGTAGTTTGATGATAAACCTAGATTTATCAATGAAATGTCTTCTATCACAGAAAAGAAAAACCATGGTAGAAACTAAAGAATCTTGAGAGTATTAATTAGAAAATACACCTCTACGTTTTATATTTTGCACGATATTACATACATTGACAAACGAAAATATTCTTACAAAATTCATTCCTCAAAAATCCGTAGAAGCGCCAGTTCTATTATATTTTCATTCATTTAGTTGCAAGCGTAGATGCTGACGAAGTTCGATTGCGTGGTACAGAACGATAAAACTCACGTCAAAGCAGACTTTAAACAGCTTCCTGGACAGGAATTTCATACCGCAACCGGACGAGGAAACCTGGCAGATATTTTCAAGCACATTAAACTGTCAAAGTTCGCGAAGAAATATCAGGTGTGGCAGGCCATCTGTACCTGTGGCTTGAAGAGCATCGTTTACATTGTGACCGGAACCGTCAACCAGGAAATTTATCTGAGCGAGTGCCTACAAAATGTCTTCTGCTTTTCCAGAAGCGACACAATTGTTTCGTTCTATTTTGGCCAGATTTGGCATCTTGGTATTACGGAAAAAGGTGGTGTGCTGCCAACAACGTTCAAGTGGTGCCCAAGGCTAATATTGGGCCATCGTCAAGCGGAACATTAAGAAGACTCAAAAGCGGTTATGAGCGAGAGATAGTTCAATGCAAACTGGCGTTCTGCGGTGAATAAAGTGGACAAGGAGACTGTACAAAATCTTATGGCAGGTGTTCAACGAAAGACCCGGCAATTCACATTCGGTATAAAAGAAGCTGAGGTGAATATTTCTCCTGTATTCTGTATCAACTGAACTTGGAAAAGAAAAAGATTTGACTGAGTACAAACTTTGATCGACTCACTCACATTACTGTTTGACCAAATTTTGATCGGATCACCCTTTATAGAACCTCAAGTTTTTTTTCCATAGTAATTCATAGAGCTCAGATCTTTGGGAGATAATTTGTCACCTGATTTAAAATCGACTGACTCGGGTGGAGCAGAAACGCAATTTTGAACCACCCTAATACCCAACCCACGATCACACTCAGCAAAAGGTTTGCTCTCTAAACAGCCTTTTGTGAAGGTTCGCCGGAAAAAAAAATCTTTCAGGAAAAATTAATTCCTAAACAAAGCCGAGTGGTTTTTTTTTTTTGAAGAAATGAATAAACAGTTGATTCATCTCTTGCTCTTCCTCAATGATCAAAACCAGCTGGCGTTGTTTCGCGAGAGAGGGGAAAAAAAAGGACATCGGACCATTATTTGTCTTGCGGAATGATTGTCTTTGATGTTGGTTCTCCGAAGAACTTGACGACAGTGAAAGGAGAAGGTTCTGACAGACATCAATGGGAAAGGGCCAGAAAAACCGAGACCCGTAATTAGATCGGTGTTTTCCACTTGGCGGGGATGAAATCTTATTTTGGGGTACGGGTTTTTGTAATTGGTAAATTATTTGATGTGAGCGAGAAAATCGGTTAATTAGTGACGTGATTTCATCTAACCGATAACAAACACACAAACAAATTTTCCTAACAATGGTGTTTAGCATGTCGAACGTTCAATAGGCCAGAAGCCCAATGATTAAGTCATCATATTTCAATGCCTACCGGAGAGCGAACAACGAGGCCAACTCCAAGTCCAAATTGGCACAAAACCATCCCGTCTATCGGTTCCGGTCCGATTGAGTCCGCCATCCCGCCTGTTTCCCCTCTGCTTCCTGGCTGTCATGTATGATGTACATAAGTACGTAAAATTCAATCTACGTATGACAACCGACAACGACCGAGAGGAGGATTTTGTTTGCGTTTGAAAGCAGAACAACTTGAGTAAATGTTACACAACACAATGACATCTTCATATCCTGTTCTACTTTGCTTTCGAGCGCTGCTGCATCTGTCGTCTGTCGGCATAAAAGGATCTGTTTTTTCTCCGGAAAATTCCCTTCTGCTGCAAACGTTATGCATGCAATTCATTTTGCTCGTATCGCATCAGAAGCTTCTGGCTCCTAGAGGGCCGGAAGCGACGGATGCTGCAAATAGAATAAAGACGAAACGCAACTAATCTTGTCGCCGAGACCGAGACTCGCTCCAAGGATGAGAGGGATCGTAACTCATTTTACATTCAAAATATGGAATGCAGGTAAGACAGAAAAAAGAAAAAAAGGATGGGTATTGGGGATGCCTGGGCGCTGCTTATTTGATAAGGGAACGAAAATGTCATAACTTCAAATGGGGGGTGGGGCGGAGGAGGTGAACCGTATGAATATGGATGCGACGTGGGAAAAAAATTGCTGGGAATAATCAACTAACCGGTGTTCACTCAATTTTGTCATCTCGTTTCTGTTGTCCTTGAAGCGCTCAGTCAGTCAGAGAGCTACTCCTCGGTGAATGGCAACAGAAGGTAGCTCAGCATGAATCATAAGTAATGCGAACGCAGGGAAGCCAGAGATTTCCGGAGCGTAAATGTGATGAATGGAATATGTACCAAGCGAGGAAGCAATTTAAACGAGGGAACTAGATTGCAAAATGTTTTTGTGCTGCTTGAAAAATTGACTAAATTTTAAAGGGGACCACAGTTGATAAGATTAAACCAAAATAATCGACGTCCGAAATCGTTTCCCAACACCAATTATCTCGATTGCCAATAAACAACGAATTCTCTCGTCATCCAATAAATCCCGCCAGTCTCATTCACTCATTCATTATTCATCCACCAAACAACTAGAATTTACTACTTCAATCTGCTTCGACGACCGTGGGCGCCGAGTGCACCATGGTCATAAAAAATTCACCAGACGACATTGTCGTTATCACCCCATCGCCTTCATCGCCACGGGCCACGTCCGAGAATAAGTACTTGTAAACTCGCCACAGCAGGCTGTAACCATCTCACAACCCTACTTCTAATGGCCCAAGAGTTCTGACGCGTGACCATCAACAAAGCGGGGCTCCTTTCTGCGAAGGCCGCTCCGTGGGCGCCAAGGATTACGTTCAAAGTCCATTCACGTCCGATCGAGCGAACGCCGAGCCGAGTCCATTACTGTCCATTAGCGCCATTCCGCCCGTTTCCCATGGCATCAGACTGGACAGACGATTCTCGGCATCGGAATGACTTAATCAGGTTGGTGACAATTATCATAGATTTCGAAATTATCAGCAGAACGCGGCCCTCTCCCTCACGCTTTTTTGGTGGCTATTAAACATCGAGGATGACAGTTAATTTTAATTCAACGAAATGGCAATCGAGTTGAGAAGTTTTGGGAAGATCAAATCTGTGCTGTCAGACGATGAAAACGGTCGAGTAGGAGAAAAGGGAAGAATTGTGGCAAAGTTTACTCTAGGAGCATGATAAATAAGTTTTCGATGAGGTTTTGATGGAAATTACATCTCATTTAACTTCAATATAACTCAATTATCATTGTTGATGTTAAAAGCAATAAACTCTTTGCTCGGTAGGCTTTGAGGCTGGATACTAAAAATAAACAAAGCATGCTGGATGCGGGCTTCCTTGTGATAAGACATGTAAAGCGTGTCCCGAAATAAATTTGGCCACATCACACAAACGTTATAGGTATAACAGAAATCTTTTTCTCAACATTTATTTTCCTCAAGTAAATTTCTTTACACTTTTGCAGTAATAGATTAAATTTTTCCTCACGATCAAGCGTTTGCCCACTTCTGCTTGAACTTTCGAACCGATGTTGACTCCCGCATAACGAAAAACAATTTGTCAAAACTAGATTTCGAATGTAAGATATATTATCACATTTTATGTTATTGTTTTCGAATAGTTTAATCTCATTTCACCATACAACCTCTACATTAACACATATTGTTAATGTATGCCATATTGTTTGAAAGGTTTTTATTGTCGCACTAGGTCTAGATTATATACCAACTTTTGTCATAGAGTACAGCAACAATTTTGTTCGAGAAAATTGCCATTTTTATGGTAACCTAACTTAACCGCCTATTCAGCATATTGTTATTTGGCCTTTACCATCTGACATATAATTAAAACTATATGAAGTTGTTAGTATATAGTTGTCAACTATAAGGGTAAATGTCGTAACAATAACGGAAATCGTCAACATTAAGGAAAATTGTCAGGAATGGTTTGTGATTATGGGGTCTCCTCCCATTTCAGACAATCAGCCTTCATTTTTGTCTAAAATTTCTCCATCGGTCGGGAGTCTAGAAAGTTGGGAAAATAAATGTCACGAAGTACTACAATGAAATTATTTTCCTTGTACCATTTCTTCGTCACTGTTGAGTAGTAGCAAGATGTCAAATCGAGACTAAGAGGGTGTTTTGAGCATGCTGCTTTAGAAGTGGCAGTAGGCGTTTTTGAAGGCACTCTATGATGTAGATTTCACTGTGAAAATTCCCGGTTGAGATGAATGGATGAGATGATTACCGCACGTGGCATGCCAAGTGAGATATTTTCACGCAAATTATTCTATCTGCTGTTCTTTAAGCTTAGACTCTATTGTCCTTCGTAGTGTTTTGTATTCTTGCGTGAAAAAAAAGAACACCAATCAGCAATAAATCTCGCGTAACTTTTCAAAAGATCCTATGTAACAAATGTAAACAAATTGAATTGATTAATGCACACTATTGCTATTGCACTTATCAACATTATGTTAAAACACGCATTTTGATATGTTTTCATAATACTAAGAAAATTGAAAATCAACAAAACGTCCGATGTCTGATATCGCAATAACGATGCTCTACTGTTTGATAAGACGTTTCAGTTTACCTGTCGCGCTAAACCTCTAAAGTGTCAGAACAAACATAACAAAGCAAATCCGTACTTCGGTCGTTCGATTGGAGAAAGTACAAAATACCGTTCCAACAATGTCGGAAGGAATTAATAATTCTGCGTTCGATTTGCTCCTCGGTAAGTGCATTAATTCCTTAAAATAACGTTATATAAATCAAAATATATCTTGAATATTGGTCGTTTCTTGCAGCCGCAGCCACAACAATATTTTCATGATATCCGGATCAATCATCAGCAGCACAATTTGAGGAAGTTGCTATATGTGGTAGCCAGCAAAGTTGCGTTGTCGCCGTTCAGTTCAGTTTTACCAAGCGACACGATCGGTCGTGTTTTTCGCTCCCTCGCAGTAACAGTTTATTTCTCCCGTTTTTCCCCTCGCCCGCTTTCTCGCGATTGCGTGTTCGGTTCGCGAATTATCACCTGCGCTTGCTCATCTTTTGGTGGTGGCAAGACAAAAGCAAGCGCTGCAAAGTTCACCAAGTTTGTTCGCTCGACCTGTTGCCGTGGCAATGGGTCGAAAAAATCAACACGTGGTGACATCCACGCCAGTGGCATCAGCTCCTGACTCCATACCAAAACCGAGCAGCTCCAAGCGGCTGCGCCAAGACGACGCCGATCCAGCGGACCCAAACGCTCGACTATTAGCGAGCAACAAATTTTCCATGCTCCCGGTACAGGAGGTGCCAAAGAAGGTAAAAGTCCCCCCGCTCTTCACCACATCAAAGGACGTCGCTGCTCTCAGGGCTGAGCTTGCAGCAATGAAAATTCAACCGCTTTTCAAGCTGTGCAGTACCGGCACAAAGATCATGTGCTCGACGGAGGCTGACTACCGTGCTGTTGGTGCTCACCTGGTCATCAAGAAACATGAGTTTTACACTCACGACGCACCAGGAAACAAGCCGCTGAAGGTGATTCTGCGTGGCCTTCCGGAATGCACCCGGAGGCAATCATTGCTGAGCTGCAAGCGGCTGCTCTGAAACCGGAGAAAGTGTTCCCGATCAGACGTCAACAACAGGGAAATCATCGAGACCAACTCTATCTGGTCCATCTAGAGAAGGGTTCCGTCACGATGGCGGACCTGTTGAAAATACGGGCACTTTTCAACGTGATTATCGAGTGGGACCGGTATCGCCCGAGAAAGCACGACGTGACGCAGTGTGGCAACTGCCTTGTGTTTGGCCACGGAACTCGAAATTGCCACATGAAACCACGTTGCGGCAAGTGTGCAGGAGCACACACTACCATGGATTGTGCCCCAATGGATGAAGGAACACCACCAAAGTGCGCCAACTGCGGCGCTAATCACGAAGGTAACAACCGAGCTTGTCCCAGGCGTGCAGAGTTTCTGGCGATCCGCAAACAGGCGTCCACTAAGTCCCGGCCTGGGCAACGCCGTCCGCCGCCTCGACTGGATGAAGAAAATTTCCCGACGCTCCGGTACCAGGTGCCAAACCTACCGCCGATCCCATTAAATCACCGCCAAGCAAACCGCCCGTCAGCTTCCGTTCATCATCGTTTCGCCGCAGCCGCCGCCGCCCCCAACCCGACTCCTCCTCCAGGATGGGGCAATCCGAATCGCAATACCTCCACGCAATCACCCGTCGATGGTCAGCTCTACGACTCGGAGCAAATGGTCGAGTTCGTGCAAGAGCTCTATCGCCAACTACGTTCCTGCCGCTCCAAGGAGGAACAGCTCAAAGCCGCCACATCCGTGACGATGACGTTCATCTTTAAGTATGGACCGTAAACGCACCATCAACATTCTTAATTGGAATGCTTGTTCCATCCGGAACAAAACCGTGGAGCTCGGTGACTTCCTTAACAGGAAGGCCATCGACATTGCCATCGTCACCGAGACGCATCTCAAACCGGAAATCAGCATCTTTATCCCAGGATACCGGATTGTGCGACTTGATCGTAGCGGCTCTAGTGGAGGAGGAGTTGCGATCGCCCTGCGTAACAACATCAACTGTCATCTGCTTCCGAGCTTTCAGCTGCAGTCTATCGAAGCCATCGGAGTCGAAGTCGAAACTGCCGTCGGCCCTATCACCATCATCGCGGCCTATTGTCCCAAGCAAGCAAGTACAACCAACGGAACTACAACGGCCCTGCGAAACGACATCCGTAAGCTTACTCGGAGGCAGGGGCAGTTCATCATCGCCGGCGACCTAAATGCGAAACACGAAGCCTGGGAGAACACCCGGCGAAATCGGAACGGAATTATTCTACAGGAAGACCTGCAAGAGGGACATTACACCGTCCTGGGCCCGGATACTCCCACCCGGTTGAGCAGATCCGGGGTCCATTCGACAATCGACATCTTCCTCACCAACATGGGGAACAACATCGCCCAGCCGATCGTACACCAGGAGCTCAGCTCGGACCACTATCCGGTGGTGGCCGAAGTTGGCTCCTCGGTCTACCGGCATCGTATCACCAGACGGAACTACCATCGCGCCAGTTGGGAAAGGTTCCGACAACATGTTGACGACAACATCGATTTCGACATGCGCCTTGATTCGGTTGATGACATCGAACGACAGCTGCAGAGCATCGAGCAAGCGATCTCCCAGGCCCGGGAGCAACATGTACCGGTGATAGATCAGGTGAGTGACTCTGTACCCATTGATAGACCCACTAAAGATTTAATACAATTGCGAAACGCCATTCGAAGGCAATATCAGCGAACTGGTTTGCCAACGCTCAAACGTCACTGTAATCGAGTGACCAAAATTATTAAGGCCAGAATGGTGGACCTTAAAAATAACAATTTTGCCGACAAGATCCGCTCTCTCCCAGATTGTGCTAAGCCGTTCTGGAAGATGACAAAAATTTTGAAAACTAAGCCAAGGCCCATTCCACCGTTGATCCCACTAGACGTCAAGGACAGGAATTTGCTGGGTCAGCGGAGTCCTTGACGTCTAGTAAATCAACAGTGGAGCCGCTAACCCAGATTTTCAAATTTTGTCATCTTCAGAACGTAACTGGCACAATCTGGGAAGGCAGACAAAATTATTGAGTCCTCTGGCGCTGGCTGGTACAGTGCTCGGCCAGTGACATTGGCTGATTGGTTCGCTGATATTGCCTTCGAATGGCGTTTCACCAGTATGATAAATCTTTAGATAGATCTATCAATGGAGTACAGAGTCACTCACCTGATATCGCCCGGCCTATTTTCCCGAATGAAGATGCTCAGGCTCTCAGCTGTCGTTCGTGTCATCAACCGAATCAGGCATCGATGTTATCGTCAACATGTGTCGGAACCTTTCAACTGGCTTTGATGTAGTTCTCTGTGATACGTGCCGGTGCCAGGGCCAACCGATAATACCGCAGATAGTGGGCAGCTGAAGCGAAACGTACCATGTTAATTGAAGGAAGATGTCGATTGTCGAGATGGACCCGGATCGGCTCAACCCGAATTGGTATCAATCAGGGTGCCTGTAAATGTCCTCTTGCGATCTCGCCGATAATTCCGTTCCATTCCGCCGGTGATTCTCCGAGCCTCGTGTTTCTGTTGGTCATCGGCGATGATGAGCTGCCCTGCCTCCGAGCAAACTGCGGATATCGTCCTTGAAGCCGTTGTTGTTCCGTTGGTGCCTAACTGCTATGGGCCTGATGATGATAGAGACCGGCAACATTCGACTTCGATGGCAATGAAGCTCGAGCAACGGTCCGCGGGCGATCCTGCCACTGGGGCCGCTTACGAGTCGCGCAATCCGGTATCGCAGGTGGGTAACTGATTTCCGGTTTGAATGCGTCTCATTGTTGATGAGCGATAATCGATGGCAGCTTCCTGATGAGTCTGGCTGGTTTTGTTCGGAACAAGCATTCCAGAATTAAGAATGTTGATGAGCCGTTTACAGTCCATGCCAGATGAACGTCATCGTCGCAGTGTGTACCGGCATACGAGCTGTTCCTCGCGGAAACGCTCGGAACTGTGGTGGCGATGGAAACTCTTTATGATGTTCCATGCTCAGTCATGAAACGATAAATCGACAGTATGATTGCCGTGGAGTGCATTCAGTTATCGGAGGAATCAGGTTGGGGCCTGGCGGCGGCGGCAGGCGATCTGGTGGCGGTATTTGCTGTATTGATTTAGTGGGATCGGTAGGTTGGCTGTGCAATCGAGAATTTTCTTCATCAGTCGAGGCGACGGTGACGTTGGCCGAACAGTGGACGCCTGTTGCGGATCATCGAATGCCGCCTGGGGCAACTCGGATGTGCAGCTCGTGATTAGCGCCGCGGTTAACTCCTTTATTGATTGTTCAACACAAATCCGTTGGGCCTGATCAATGTGTGTGTGCTCCTGCACGCTGCCCTCAATGATTTCATGTGAGCGATTTCGAGTTCGATGGCCAAACGCAGGCATTTGCCGTCGCGTCGTGGCTTTCTCGGTACTGATCCCGCTCGATAATCACGTTGAAAATGCCCGTATTTTCAGCGGGTCCGTCATGTTGAACAGCTCTCTGGATGGATCAGATGATTGAGTCTCGATGTTCCTGTGATGACGATGTCTGATCGAGACACTTTCTCCGGTTTCAGGCAGCCGCTGCAGCTCGGCAATGATTGCCTCCGAGTACCCGGTCCGAACCCGCGAATCACCTTCGGCGGTATTTCCTGGTGCGTCATGAAGTGTAAAACTCATGTTTCTTATTGACCAGGTGAGCACCAACGGCTTGTGATCGGCCTCAGCGTCGAGCACATGATCTTTGTGCCCACGGCCTGCGCAGCTTGAAAGCTGTTAGTTGCATTGCTGAAGCTCAGCTGGTATCGTAAATCGCTGATAATGTGAAGGCAGAGGACTTTTTACCTTCTTTAACCTCTAACGCGGAGCAATGGAAAATTTGTTGCTCGCCAATGAATCGAGCGTTTGGAACTCGCTGGATCCGCATCATGGCGCAACCGCTAGACTGCTCGGTTTATGGCGTCAGGAAACTATTGCCACTGGCGATATCACCGCGCAGATGATTTTCGACCCATTGCCTGTAAGTTAAAAACAAACAAACTATTGAAACTGCAGCGCTGCTATTCCCATACCACCAAGATAGTAAATATGTGACAATTCGCGAACCAGGCCTGAAAATCTGTAGCCTGAAAAACAGAGACGAAATAAACTATTGCACTACGAGAACGAAAAACTCTGACCAATCATCAACTATTGAAACTGGAACTGAACGGCGTACAACACATACCGCATATAACGGCCTCATCAAATTGTATGATATTGATCGGATATCATGAAATATTGTTGTGGCGTATTCAAGATATGACACGATTTATATAACGTACAGGAATTAATCCTTGCCGAACAAATCGAACTGAAATTATTAATTCCTTCCGACGACAGTATTTTGTATGCTTTCGAAGACATTGAGTACAGACTGCTTGTTATGTTTGTTCTGACTTTTGAAGGTTTAGCACTGGTAAACTGAGCGTCTTATCAAACAGTAGAGCATCGTGTATGCGATATCAGACATCAGTTTTTGTTTGTTGATTTTCAGTTTTTCTTAGTATTCATGAGCATATCAGAATGCGTGTTGTATGGTGGTAAATTAATCAATTCAATTTGTTTACATTTATTACATGAATCTTTGAAGAAAGTTACATAAGACTGTGCTGAATGATGTTCTTTTTTCGCATATCAGAATACAAACCTGCAGGCAACAAATCACAAGCAAGAACGGCGAATAGAATAATTTGCGTGAAAACCTTGGCATGCCGGCAGCAATCATCTCATCCATTCATCTCAACCAAAATTTTCACAGTGAATCACCATAGAGTGCCTTCAAAACGCCTGCACTTCTAAACGGCATGCTCAAAACCCTCTTAGTCTCATTTATTTTTAATCTTATACTATAACAGTGACGAGAAATAGTACAAGGAAATAATTTCATTATGTAAAAACTCGTGACATTTATTTCCAACGCAGACTCCGACCGATGGAGAAATTTTAGACAAGAGAACGATGGGAGAGTCAACATCGGTCGAAATTCAGAAATTAATTTAGGCCTTTCAAACAGAGCTTGTCGAACTTTGATGCAAGTTAATCAAAATCAAAAACGTCAGAAAACTAATCTTACCCTACAAAATGTAAAAATACAGGCAAATAAATATTGAAGATTTCTGACCGCTACCTATAGCCGTTTGTGTAATGTAATAAATTTATTTCGGAAGGACACGCTATCACAAGGAAATACATCCAACATGCTATTTGTACAGTATCAACTATAAAGCCTACCGAGCAAAGTTTAATGTTTAACATCAGCAATGATAATGAGTTATATTGAAGTTAAATGGATGTAATTTCAATCAGAACACTAAATCGAAACTTATTTATCGTAACTCTAAAATCAAACTTTGCCGCAATTCTTCCCTTTTCTTACTCGACCGTTTCATCATCTGACAGCTTTTAGATTTCCCAAGGCTTCTCCGGCATCGTTACCATTCGTTAGTTAAAATTAACTGTCCTCGATAGTTGATAGCACCGAAGAGCGTGGGAAGAGGGCCGCGTTCTGCTGATAATTTCGAATCTATGATAATTGTCGCCAACCTGATTAAATCATTCCGATGCCGAGAATCATCTGTCAATCTGTGCCATGGGAAGCAGGCTGAGATAACAATGGTGTGAATGGACTCGGCTCGGCGAAATCGGACGTGAATGGACTTTGAACGTAAATCCTTGGCATCTGGGGTATTTCGGCACTGTTGATGATGCGCCTCAGGCTCTTGAACCATTGAAGTTGTAGTTATGATTTTGCCTGCTAATGGCTGGATTCTAGTACTTATTCTCGGACGTATTATGGCTGAAGACGTATGAGTGACGACAATGTCGTCTGATGATTTTATGACCATGGTGCGCTCGGCCTTCACGTCAGTAATTGAAATTATTAAGATACAGTTGTTTTGATGGATGAATAATGGATAGTGAATGAGACTGGCAAGTTTATTGGATGACGAGAGAATTCGTTATTTATTGGCAATCGGCATAATTGGTGTTGGGAGCGATTTCGGACGTCGATGATTTTGGTTTAATCTTATCGGCATGTGGTCCCCTTCAAATTTAGTCACTCAGGCGGCAAAGGCATTTTGCAATCTAGTTCCCTCATTTAAATTAGCTTCTCGCTTCGTACATATTCCATTCATCACATTTACGCTCAGAATCTGGCTTCCTATGATTCATATTACTTATGATTCATGCTGAAGCTACAACTCTATTTGCCATTCGCCGGGAGTAGCTCTCTGACTGACTAGTACCTTCAGGATAAGTTGACAAGGTGGTAGACACCAGTAGTTGATTATTCCAGCAATTTTTCCACGTCTGTCCTGTGTAGTTCACCTCCTCGCCCACATTTGAGTTGCTGACCGTTCCTTATCAAATAAACGGCCTCAATCCCAATGCCAAATCCTTTTCTTTTCTGTCTTACCTGCATTCCATGTGCAATAAGATGAGTTACGATCCCTCATCCTTGGAAAGTCTCGATCTCATATTCGTTAGTTGCGTTTCATCTTTATTCTATTTGCGGCATCAGTAACAAATAAACTCTGTTGCGATTTCTAAACGAAATAGTGCATCCTCATAACGTTACTTGAAGATTTTCAACGAAAAACAGATCCTTTTGTATCGCCGACGGGCGACGGGTGCGGCAGCGCTCAGTAAGTAGAACCATTGTGTTGTGTAACATTTACTCAAGTTGTTCTGCTTTCAGGCAAACAAAATCCCTTCTCTCGGTCGTTAATCGGTGCCGTCATACGTAGATTAATTTACGTGCCTGGCATCATGCATGACGGCCAGGAAACGGAAACGAACGCGTGGCGAGACTCCAGTTAAGACAATGGAACGAGTTTCAGTTTTGTACTGAACAATTTGTATCATGTTGACAGGCATTGAAATATGATGACAATCATTAGATACAGCCTGATATGCGACATGCTAAACGCCATTGTTAGGAAGTGTGTGTTTGTTATCAGTTAAGATGAAATCACGTATGATTTTCTCGCCTGCATCAGATAATTTGCAATTACAAAACCCGTACTGAAATAGATTTCATCTCCACTAAGTGGAAGACGCCAGTCACAATTACGGGTCTCAGTTTTTCTGGCCCCCTTCCCATTGATGTCTGTCAAAACCTTCTCCATTCACTGTCGACGGGATGCTGGAAGATAACATCGAGACAATCATTCATAAGACAAATGTGGTCCGTGTCACCGCCTCTCTCATGAGCAACTGTAATGAACGATCATTGAGAGAACGAGATAGTCAACCCTGTTTATTCATTTCTGCAAAGAAAGAACCCGCTCGGCTTTATTTAAATTAATTTTCCTGAAGACACCAGTACCTTCGCAAAGATATTTGAAGGCAAACCCTGCTGAATGTGATCGTGGAGTGTAAGTGGTTCAGAAATTGCGTTTCTGCTCCTCGATTTTAAATCAGGTGACGGAATTATCTCCAGATCTGAATATGGTACTATGGAAAAGAGCTTGAGTTCTATGAAGTCGATCAAGGCTGATCAAACAGTAATGTGAGTAGTCGATCAAGTTTGTAGCCTCGATCGTCTTTCTTTTTCAAGTTCAGTTGTCAGATACAGGAGAGAATATTCACCTCCCTTCTTTATACCGGAGATGTAATAATTGCCAGATCTCGTTGAACGCCTGCCATAGATTTTGTACAGTCTCGTATCCCGCGCATTCACCGCAGAACGCCAGTTTACTAGCAGACTATCTCTCGCTCGTAACGCTTTGGAATGTATTCCACATTTGACGATGGCAATGGCAGGCAGGCGTTATTGGCAATGCCTGCCTTTTCCGTAATGCCAGATGCCAAATCTGGCAAAATGGGGCAGAACAATGTGATGTGTCGCTTCTGGAACATTTGTAGGCACTCCCTCAGATAAATTTCTGGACAGTTTCCGATGCAACAAGCGATGCTCTTCAAGCCGCAGTACAGATGGCCTGCCTGTCTTTCTTCATGACTGACAGTTGTATTAACTGAAAATATCACCCTACTCATCGAAACTGTTTAAAGTCTGCTTTTGACGTAGTATCGTTCTGTACTTCGTCGGCATCCTACGCTGACAAATGAATGAAATATAAAACAGCTCTTTTGGGCACAGATAATTTTGTTAAATTATTTTCGTTAATCAATGTATGTGATATCAGCAAATTAAAGTAAGTATGCTATTTAGGTAAACCGTAAGATTTTAGTTTCTACCACATGGTTTCTTTCTGCAATGTAAGTACATTTCATTAATAAATCTGGGGATTTTTTTTCGTAGGAGCAGATCTGCAGTTGAAGTTTCTCTTTTGATTATCTTCTCTTTTCAATCATATTCCATTCAGCGTTCCATTTTCATTCAACTATTTGTAAGAGCTATGTGTAACAATGTTTCCAATCTGTACTGAATCCTCCAAGGTATAATGGCGCTGTAATAAATGAATGAGAGCGAGAGAGGAGCCTCTCGTGATAGATTCGCCCTTTTTGAAAATCCTAAATCATTTATCGTCAGGCCATCAATCGATTTGAATGTCGATTTTTCTCTTTGCATGGCAACTAATATGGCGCTGAGGCAATACTTCCCCATTCTTTACTTGCGACTGTTCAAAGTATAAAGCGCACTAACGGTCGCTTTGAAATGTGAGTATTTCCATGTTCTGGCTGCGTCTTTGTTTGCGCATTTCTGAATGATGAAGTGTCCGCGATAATTATACATATGAGTTATCTGGCACAGCCGTTAGGTAGAATTTAATGAAAATTTGAGTGGACAGTTCATGGATGCGTAGTTTTAAGTCCTGTGATCAAGGCTCGCGAATGGAGAACGGCTCGTGCGTGATAGATCTTGCTGGGATCTCTGCGTCGTTCCGTCGCTAAAACGTTGGGAATCGCGGAACCGCGATTCAATAAAGTGATGGCAGTTTCGAAGGAACTGATTGACCACCGATCAAACAGAGTGAAGGAAGAAATATTCCATTAACGCAAAAATCACAACCATAGTTAGGGCCAACTCAGCCGACATCCATTCGGATGTGGCCTAAATGCACCTAAGCCGAAGTTTGTCAGAGATAAGACTAAGGCTGGAGCTCAGGCGTTCAGACTGCGACGGAAATGGAACAAATCCGCCAAAATTGTGCCAGAATTGTAGCTCAACACATGCTGATAGTTGAATGCTTTAAATCATGGACATTGAGCATAATGTAACTGAAACAGATCGGCAACCTGTTTATCACGGCCAGAGACCAGCGTTCGGAACATGTCCGCGCTCAGAAGATGTCCCAGGTGCCGTATTCAGACAGGCAAACCCTCCGCGCGTTATGTGACAGACAGACCAATACATAAAGAGTGCCTCGGTAACCTCCTCTCCTGAAGGCCTGGCTGATCCAGCAATCTTATGGCCAGTTTGGCCTCGTACCGCTAGCTCCGGAACGCTGATGACAGCGGCAATGGAACCGATTTCGTGCTAAAGATGTTCGGCCGCTCCGGGCTTACGCTAAATCAGCGTAGACGTTAATGAAACGGCACCTTCTTAAACGACTGAAGCAATCGAGGAACTGAAGAGGTAATGGGTTTACATGCGAAAGACGGTGATTCGCGGGTGTGTAAATCTGTGTGATTGGAAAGTGCAGCATTTGCGTATGAACTGGTAATGGAAATACTGGTAAAGATAGTAAATGAAGTTTATAGTTGACCGCCAGTCACTTGAAAAATTTGTAATGTCCGGATGAAGAACTCAATTTTGCCTTGACTCAATTTTGTGTCGGCAATATTTCATCGTGGAACACCTTTATGGCATCCGAAAAATCAACCAGTTTTTGTATTGTTACCTATCAAAATGCGTCTCGAACGAAACGAAAGTATCGTGCACAGATGGTGCACTGTGGCAGATACTTCCTTGAAAATTAATGAAGAGTGAATATCAGTCTTGAATATAATTTGATTCAAAATATGAAAGATAGTGTACGTTTGAAATTCTGATAGTCGAGAATCCGGTCCTTAATTCGGATATCGTGAAAGATCGGGATACCTACAGGCGAAACCAGCCGCTTTCCGTTGGGATGTTACCGAAAAACTAGGGAGAGCCTCATCGTAACGTCATGCTGACTATGAAATAGACTAGTAAAGATATACCCGAAACAGAAAGAACCCCGTGGGGCCCAAAGACCCGGCCGCGTCATGAAGATACAGCTCATGATATGAGCATTCTGGAGATGTATATAATAATGGACGATGAAGAACGTATGTGAAGACTTAGATTACAAGCGTACTCTGAACCTAGTCTATGCTATAAGCGAGAACAGAAGACATCCCGAAGACAGAGACAGTTTGCCGAGGATTCAGTAAAGGTTATGGTTTGGTAGACGTATGCAGTAATAATGCGATCGTCTCCAACGAATCAGGCAGCGTCAAATAGAGCAGCCTGATTGGCGATAAATGTCATTACACAGAACGCACAGAATAGTCCCAAAATCAAATCTTATATTCGTATAAAGTATGAATCCACCGGTATATCAGGCTGCACAACAATCGAGAACTTTGAAAGCAAACCCTGAAATCTTCGAATTCATGAAACCAGCAGTCAGCTCGTCAAAATTTTAAGATTGTGAAATTAATTAAATGTGGGAAATACCACTGCAGAAACTTATATGGGAGATAAATATTCGAGAGAAGAGATTAAATCAAGCAACCTATGATAAATATTTTGATTAAACGAGTAGATATCATATAAAACAGATACAGATATGATTTGCCAAATAAAATTATTAAAACTAAAACATGCCTTTTGTCATTTTGAAGTGTATATACTTTCTGGAGCAATCTATAAGAGGGTTTTTCAGAGCCTATCGAATCATCCATACCTGAAAATTACATTTTATGTTGTACATGAATAATGCTCATGAATTAACATTTTGCTGGATTTGTATGAGCCCCCTCAGGCTTGGAGAATCAAGCGACAGAAAATGCCTACTCAAAGAGCCCCACGTAGCAAATTTGGTTCAGTGCTGATTGAGATTTTCGAGTTATGCTGGAATTGGTGTTTGAAATTTATGGGAGCCTCCCCTTCACAGACAGAGTCAGTTTCCCAGGAACTGGGTATGTGAATTCAATTTTAGTCGCTCAAACTAGAATAAATATTTTATTTAGCTTTTAAGTTAATTTTAGGACTCAGTACTCACAAGTAGTTTCCTTTTACCCTCATCCTTCTATCAACCCAGATATTCATAACCAACATTTTATTTAATTTTCTTAGTATACAATGACATTTTTTCAAATTACTACTTACTTCTCAGCACATGTTAAACAATGCATGT
>JASCZW010011701.1:0-31085 GCA_034211315.2 Aedes japonicus
GACTGATTCCACGCCAAATCGGTCGGTCACCAAACTCAACTATCTTCGATTTTGATGAAACTTGGTACACGTCTTCGGTATGTTGAAAAAAAATCCACTGGTGTTAAGATTATTTGGATTCAAGAGTAACTTTTGAGATGGGTGTATGTTTTTTTCCAACATTTTACTTGAAAAATCGTAGTTCAAAAACCATTACATTTAGAGAAAAACTTTATATGGGGAGTTGTAGAGAACTAAAAAGGCTTTGTAAAAAAATGTACACTGAAAAAAAAAATTTTTTTTCATAAAGAATCGAAATTTTCAATCGAAAATAAATACTAAAAATCAAATATAAAAAAAACATATTTTTAATATTTTTCAAATTTGTTTTGTGGAAATTTGAGAAAAAAAGACACGTTTTGAAAAAAACTCTAGGATGGACGCTTTAATAATAAAAAAGTTTTCCGAAGAGCGAACTTTGGTGCATATTTCAAATTTTGGTTATTCATTATTATAAATGAAAATTAATTATACAATATGATTTTGAAGATCATAAAAAACAATAATGATAATAATGATAAATCACCTGAACGCAACCGTTTTCGAGATTTTTCGGATTTTATTTCAATAGAATGAAAAAACCTCAGAAAATTCGCTCTTTTCTTAAGTTAATCGAGATTTCCAAATTAGAAAAACGTGGTTTAGTTGAAATATCTTTTGAGCAATGGATTTCAACTGATAGATGTAGTTTAGAGACACTTGTTCAACCAATTGATGAATTTATTGCTTATTTTTGTGAAAAGTTGGAACAATTAGTATCCCACGATTTTGTCAAATCTCAGCAGTCTAGTTTCTTGAGAGATTATAAAAGTTGTCTTAAAGACGGCAAAGTAATAATAATTTGTGATTTTTCTGAAAATTATTCATTTGCTTTTCAAGATGCTGTTCAAAGTAGTTATTGGAGTAATGAGCAAGCCACTATTCACCCTTTTGTCATTTATTACACGGAATTTGGAATACTTAAAAATATCAGTTTCATTGTTATCTCAGAAGTGTTGAAACATGATACGATTGCGGTGCAGGTGTTTATTTCAAAACTAATAAGCTTTTTGCAAACAAAAATTAAAGTAAAGAAAGCTACGTTTATGTCTGACGGGGCAGCATCCCAATATAAAAATAGGAAGAACTTTGCAAGCCTTTGTAAGTTTAAAAAGAAATACAATATTGATGCTGAATGGCATTTTTTCGCAACATCCCACGGTAAGGGACCTTGCGATGCAATTGGTGGTACATTAAAACGAATGGCAAGATATGCAAGCCTTGCTGTACAACATGAACACCCTATAAAAAGTGCATTAGAGTTATTCGAATGGGCGAACCAAAAAGTGATGATTGTTTAACAAAAATGTCGTTTTGTTATGTATCACATGAAGAGTATGAACAGGGGTAGCAGAATGGAATGAAATTTACCGACAGACTAAAACGATTGCAGGTACACAAAAGTACCACTCATTCGTTCCAATTTCAGAAAACGAAGTTTTTGTAAAACTGTTTTCGAATGACGAAGAAGGCAGGATTCATAATATATATAAAAGCAATCAATAGTTTATATAATGTTTATGTAATATTATCAATGACCGAGACTAATAAATGGTATATATAAATATAAATCCAACCATAATTCATTATTTTTGTCTTATAACTTTAAGTGAAGCTTTTTCAATCCACGAGCTGTTAAGAGTAAGTAAGAGGCTCATACATGTGTTTTAAAAAGGCTAAAAACACAAGAGAAACAATCGTTAGCTATTGTTGTTTTAATATCACGAGTAATTTATGAAAAGGGCGTATTTTTTGAGGTTTTGAAATTTTATTGAAAGAAAATCAGAAATATCTTGAAAACGGTTGCGTTTACGTGGTTTATCATTATCATCATTATTGTTTGTAATAATCTCCAAAACCATATTCATCACATCAAAATTTATTTATAAGAATGATTAACCAAAATTTGAAATATACACCAAAGTTCGCTATTTGAAAAACTTTTTTATTATAAGAGCGTCCATCCTAGAGTTTTTTTTTAAAACGTGTCTTTTTTCCTCAAATTTCCATACAACAAATTAAAAAAATATTAAAAATATGTTTTTTTAGATATTTTATTTTTAGTAATTATTTTTGATTTTTCTTGATGAAAAAAAAAAAATTTTTTCTGTGTATATTTTTTTAAGAAAGGCTTTTTAGTTCCCTACAATTCCCTTATATAAAGTTTTTCTCTAAATGTAATGGTTTTTGAACTACGATTTTTCAAGTAAAATGTTGGAAAAAACACATACGCCCATCTCAAAAGTTACTCTTGAACCCAAATTATCTTAACACCAGTGGAATTTTTTTTCCAACGTACCGAACTCATGTGCCAAGTTTCATCCAAATCAATGATGATCGGGTATGATTTTTGGGATTTCCGGCACATTCTGGATGGAATCCCTCAAGTGTCAGTTGACCGTGCAAAAGATTTGATAAACTTTAGCTAATTTGTATAGCTATAAAAGCTACAGTTACAACTGTAGATCCTAATGTCTGAACTCCAGGACAGTTTGAACGACCTAGAACATCCCAGATAATCTCATAATATCTGTTGATCTTTCAGAAAAGTAAATGAACATGGTTGAATAGATATCGTAACTTTGCATGTGCGGAAAAGCCTTAGGCACTACTGTAAATGCTAATTTCCGAACTTCTCCAAGTTCAGGATATTCTGAGCTGAAAATCAGGCCATAATCATAACATTTTCTCACAGCAACTTGTCTCTTTCCCATCATCGATATAAAATTTTGTTGTTTTCCTTCGTGTTTTGTTGTAATACATTCAAATAACAACATATCATTGTTTCAGAGTGAGAGAGAATAACTGGTATATTACTCGTCAAAGTTATCTTATGTTGTTGGGTACAAAAATTGAATATTTGACACACTGACTATCATTAAATGAAAGGTAGTTACATTGTACTGTGAAATTTACGCCTGTTTTGACTGAGCCAAACAAACGAAAATCACAGTTCTACGCTTCGTTGAGCCATCCAATAGTAAATCCTCTCGTAAAATAGTTCAGCATTCCTCAAGAAGTACCTATCCGATGAACATCTTAACTGGCTCAATCGAATGCAAACTAGAACATATCTTTCAATTACCCTATATCCACACCACATCTCGTCAAAATACCATCGCACTGCCACCAAGTGGTCGTCCCGGCACTTTAACGAGCCACTTTTAACGACTTCAACATCCCAAGTCTGTGTAATAAAACCCTACGACGATTCCTGTTTCCAACAATCACCGAACAACTGAAAGAGAAGAATTGCATCACCCCAATTGCAGTTTGCCTAGCCGGCCAACTGACTGCGACTGGATTCAAATGGGATTATCGTTCGACTTTCTTTTACGAGATAATGAGTTTAGCGTCGATGTGTGAAAGGAAGATGCTCTCCGCGCTGGCTGCTTAAACGTTTATTCAGCTGTTTTAGCGGTTCGGCTGGGATCTGCAAAACAAAGTAGCGACGAACATGTTGTAATGTGCCGAAAACTTGGAACACATTTCCTCTCTTCCACTGAAATTCCGTAAACATCCGGCCTTCGGAAGTCGTCATCGTCATTAAATTCACCGCAGCACTACCTCTCCTGTTTCAAAGTAGTTAGAGACAGGCAAGATTTTCTTCAAACATATGTTTTAATTTAACCATCTTTTCTCCTTCTTCTGCTTCCGTCTCGTTCCAGTGTACTGGGGTTATCACCGGCAAGGATCATGTCAAGCTGGTTTCAGTGCCTCGCTGACTAAGGTAAGTAGCGAACGAACGAACAAACGAACGAACAGAGCCACATGGGTGAACTATCTTTCGATTCGGCTTGCCCTTTTGCGTCCCTAAAGCACCGAGCTGAATGTCTCTTTTTCCCTGGAATCCAACCGGGAAGGCTACCGGCTGTCTGTCTGTCTGTCTGTCTTGATTCCATCTGTCCGTGGGTGAACCTCTCGAATCAAATCCGGAGGGGGGAATCATTCCAGTTGCATCTCGTGATGAGTCAATTGTTGCGCCCAGGGATGAATTCGAATTTAGGATTCCACTTTGGATTCTCGCCCCCAAAACACCAATACCACCCTGTGAACCAATTTTCCCAGAATTCCGCTCATCGTTCACCCTGTTCGAAAAGTGCATTCGAACCGAACGACCAAACAAAATCTGCATCTGCACCTCGGCCTGCGTTAACATTTACAACCGAATGCAGCCCCGAAGAGGGCAGATCGCGCTTTTGTATTCCACGAATTTATGCAAATTCGACACACGAAAAAGCAACAGAATCGCCAACTCGTACAACAGGAGTTCACCTCCGCTACACGATGTTCCACTGAACTCCGCCAATCGGACAATCCCAATAAGTGCTCCTGAATATTAATATCGACCGCGAGACGACGGCCATAAAGTCCCATATGTAAACATTTGCCACTTTTGCAGCCCTGTTTTACTACGTGGATGGAGGAGGAGGGGGCGTGGATCGAAAGACAGCATGATCGTAAAAACTCTAGGCACGGCGTGAGATCGCGCCCGTTCGCTCGTGTTTACTCCATTCGCGAAATAATATGCAAAAATTATTCATAATCGGATTTGACGAAAATGGCCATGGCTGAGTGGGCACCAGAGCCGGGGCGAACCGGGGCAAGTGCATTATCCGGTGGGTGCCATACCCGAACCCGATGTTGATGACAGTTCATTTTCTCGGGAATTCGCTCAATGATTGAACCATCAAGCTAATTACCATAAATAGGACGTCATGAGTCTCCACAATTTGGGTATGATTAACATTAATTACCGCCGTCTTGCGAACCCGGTGCAGCTGGGAAACCATCGTTTAGGTGCTAATGATAACCCACCATGCACACAAATGCCGCAGAACGAAACTAACTAAACGTCAATAATGGGAGTTGGTCGAGCGCCGTGGGCCCACCATCATGCCATCATGCCACCATCATGATTGACAGCGTGAAAGGCGAGTATCGATTCGATACAACCCTACCGCGCGGCAAGGCCTACGACGATGACGATTGAGCTTGGCGTTGAACCGTTGAATCGGCAGATAGAGAGAGACAGGAAATTAAATTATCATGGATCGTTCAGAATACCACAACAAGGCGACACAGACGTTCGATGAAGGCAGCAGCAGTAGGCCGGATGAATCGATCATTCATCATTATCGTCGTCGGTCCGCGCACATCCATGCTAACTAGTTATGATGATGACGACAATGACGGAGAAATGCAACTTAAGGTGAAGGCACCAGTTAGCCTGAGCGGGATGCTTCGAGAGCAGAAGGCTCGTCTCACAGTATTTACTTTAATCTGCACCTTAAGAACGTGCCCTTCTGCTGTCTTTCTCTTTGGTGGAATCGATAAGGAAAGAGAGAGAGAGCGGAATCACGGCGGTGAACTATCCGATTCGGGTCGGGATGATTTTTCACAATCATTGTCGGTTGATTGGAATTTACAGTCCTGTATTTTTTTTCGATTTTCAAGTCGAGTTGAACTGTCAAGTCATGGTTAAGGAAACTCTAGATCATGTTAATTTAACTAATAAAAATCTTGTAATAGTTTTCCAAAATTGTTTACATTTAGACTTCACTTTAGGTCAGGTAATCTTCACGAAATATATCAAACATTTACAAACAAACCTGAAGCCAAAACTAGCGTTGAAAATTGTTGAGTTTCTTCATGTTGCAATTAGCATGATAGATGTAATCCAAAGCAATTGAGACAATATTAATCATCTTATAGTTGTTCACTTCCTCGTAATTTTCGGTTTCTTGAAATTTTGGGGCATCGTGATTTCACTGGTTATGCTGAACAGATGATCTACACGATTTCAAGTGATCTAAATTTGGCTTAATTGAATCGATAAAGCGAGTAATGCAGTCTGGATGTGCAGAACATAGCTACACGTTACAAACTAACTGTTTACATAGCTAAAATAACAATGACTTTACAAGAAAATCGTAGACCCAATGTTGGGTACATATTTTTGTGCATGTTCCCAACTAAAAGGCGAACACGAAATTATTGCGACACATTCAACAGACCAAACTTTTTTACCATTGGGTAACAATCAACCAAATTTTGCATACTTTCTCATTGATGTGTATTGTTTACATGCTGTCAAACTCGAAGTCGTGTTTTTCGATTCAACGAAAATGGAGGTGGAAAAAAACGGGACCGGAGAACAAAAAGACGGAGGGAAAGGTGAAGCGGATGATTAAAGCAAATTCCAACGTCTCAAGCCGTGATTTGGCTAAAAAGATCGGCATGTCGCAGAGCGTCGTCCAGAATGCAAAGAAGAGAGCTGGACTACATACATACAAGATACAGAACTTCCCAAACCGCGATGAGCGGCAACAATCGACGGCTAAAACTCGGACAACGAAACGTATATAAAAGCCGATTTTAAGCAAATTCCGGGGTTGGAGATTTTCACCGGCAAGAGCAAATTCTATGTGGACGACAAATTTAAGAAGAAGAAAATGTCGAAGTTCGCCTCCAAATATCTCATTTGGCAGGCCATCTGCTCTTGCGGACTGAGGAGTGAGCCTTTCGGGACAAAGGGCACAGTAAATGGCGAGATCTACAAATCTGAGTGCCTCGAGAAGCGCCTTTTGCCGTTCTTGCAGCAGCACGACAAAGCTCCGCTATTTTGGCCAGATTTGGCATCATGCCACTATTCTAAAAGTGTCCTGGAGTGGTTCGAGGCCAATTCTGTCCAATTTGTTCCAAAGGACATGAATCCGCCAAACTGTCCGGAGCTGCGCCCGGTGGATCAGTACTGGGCAATGATGAAGCGGGAACTTCGGAAGAGCAAGATGACAGTCAAAGACGAGAAGGACATGTTAAGAAAATGGAAAAAAAAACTGAGAAACTGCTACCGGACCACACTGTAAAGACTTTGATGGAGGGCATCAAGCGAAAATGCGTTCAATTTTACACTCAAGGCTCCATCGATTAACTTTTCTTTTGATTTTTGAAGTAAATATATGTATAAAACTACCCTTAAATTTTGGTTTTCTTCTAAACATTATAAGAAAATTCGCAATAATTTCGTGTTCGCCCTTTATGGCCTGTTGTATCAATAACGTAGTAAAAAGGTTGTTATTGGTAAAATTTCAAGTAGCAATGCATGAATTTGCGATTGTTTATATTCAAGTGGCTCATCTAAACAAAAATCGAAGAGACAAAATCATTGGATAGTGAATTATAATGTTTTCATTATTGAATGGCTGATAAATCATATATGAACATCATTTTAGTGTTTCGACATTAAATCCACATCCCTCGAAAGTTTATGGCATTATAAAAATAGTTGTGTAACTTTTAGTGATACATGCTACCAAAAGTCTTATCAAACTTATCTTTGCAAGTGTATAACTAGTTGAATCTCGCTTACAGCTATAAAACTTTGATGAGTTGCAATGAACAAATGTGATCGCTATGCCGACATAATAGATCTGAGTTCATGGCGACTATAGCATAGCTATTCTTCTTAAATAAACCACCAACACTTGCGAGTTGTCCCAACAGCATCCTTACTGTTGGTTTGAATCGGTCCTCAAACTCGACGTTTTAATCACCTATGGACTAGCAGCATCATCGTTTTTGGCGACCAAAATCTACTACAGGTGGCTGACGACGAAGGACATACGCATCATCTAGCCGCTCCGGCCGTAAGGAAGTCTCTTTATGTGGATGACTTCATTGGTGGTGCTAATTCGGTCCAAGAAGCCATCCAACTGCGTGAAGAATTTACCGACATGCTAGCCAAAGGCAGATTTCGGTTACGAAAGTAGACCGCCAATAAACTTGAAGTTGTGCAAGAAACTCCTGCCGATCAGATTGGGACGCAGTCAACTTACCGATAAGACCCTGGCGAGACAGTGAAGACCCTCGAAAACATGTGGGAGTCTGAGCCTGACCAATTTCGATTTGACTTTTGAGTCAACCAAGCTGAGCAAGTGGCAACAAATCGAGCAATCCTATCCTATATCTCCCAGTTATTCGACCCGCTCGGGTTAATTGCTCCAGTTGTAATTAGGGAAAAACTGCTGATTCAGGAGTTGTGGTTGGCCTCTTGTTCCTGGGATGAAGAAGTTCCGAACAAGATAAGGCAGAAATGGCAAATTTTGAACGAACAACTTCCCGTCATGTCCAGATTCCGCATTCATCGTTACGCCTTCGTACCAAATTTTACAATTCAGCTACACGTGTTTGCAGATGCTTCTGGGGCAGCCGAATAGTAGACAGCTAAATCCCGAATTTCTCCGTTGAAGAAGCTATCCAGTCCCAGGCTTGAATTATGCGCCTCCGTCATCGCATCGCATCTGCATAGCCGGATTGTTGAAGCTCTACAGATGACAATTCTGTCTTCTGGTCCGAGCTCAACTGTGACCTACAATGGCGAAGGTCGCCTCCCAGCTCAGTGGAAAACCTTTAGTAGCCAACCGCGTATCGGAGCTACAAACACTCACTTATGGATTCTGCTGGAGGCATGTTTCTGGCCTTGAGAATCCGGCCGACCTCGTATCCAGAGGAACGGACGTCGGCGATTTCATGGACAGCAATGTTATGGAAGCTACGGTCCGGAATGGCTGCAGCTCTTAACGTCAGGCTGGCCGAATGCGGCCGTCCTGATTAGAGCGTTGCACCTGTTAAAGATTCGTGCCACAATCCGCGCTTCCAAAGAAAGAACTCAGCCAACCCTGCCGATCCGCTGGATCACAATCCTTCGTGGTGGAACAACTCAACCAAATCAAAACGACCTTAGTTTGGCTAGCCCAAGCCGACTGTTTTCAAGAAGAGCTACGGGAACTCAAGCAAGGTCGGCAACTCTTCAAAAATTCCACCATACGGCTTCTGAATACTTTCATTGACACAGAGGGAGTTCTTAGGGTAGGGGGACGACTAAAACTATCGGTACAGCCATACCTATCCAAGCACCCAGCTGTCCTTCCTGGCTTCCATCCTCTAGCCCGGCTGATTGCTAAATCCATCCACTACAAACTCATCCATGGTGTCGACCATCTGCAGCCCAACGTTCGTATCTCGCACCTGGATCATTACCAGAAGCTTCAGCAGCTGTACCAACATTTTCGGGGTATCAATGGAGTGAACCGAGTACCGGCAAGAACTCCAGCGTGAATACTTCGATCGCCCGCACCCGTTCCCAACCATCCAGCCAGGAAAGCTATTGATCGTCGATGACTGGGATTCCAGCGATCACGTTTCAGTTGGCTGCACGGCTTCGCTATTGATGAAGCGCAACTTCGGCGCGGGATTTGTCATCAGGCGCCGCGTAAGTGCACACCACGAGTTCTGGCTCGATACCTGCTTCCGGGGCACCAATTACGGTGGTCGCCTCTACCAACGGTTATGCAGAGCATGGATCGAACCAGGAAGGTGTTGAGAACCGTCAGAGCGGAAACCCTGAACTATCAGATAATGCAAAATCGAAATGCTGAGTCATTGACTCGTTTCGCATAGTTACTGGTCGAAGCTACCTGCTCGACGTTATGATATCGCCTATATCGAGCCAGCAAGCAACCAAACAGAACGTTGAAGATCAAAGTTCATCGTCGCCAAACTCGAGCTTGGAAATTGTTCTACCAACGCTTTTTGACGAAGCACCAAGGATGCCCGCTCATCGACGGTAGCTCGTGGACAAAATTTGCAAAAAAAACTGATGTTTTTGGGCAAGGTAATGCAAATGCGGAGCAGCTACCAAAGCTATTCGCGACGAACAAGACGATGAACTCAAGCTTCGTACAAGGAAGAGATGCCACAAAAACGCGTACTTGCATTTCATTAAAGCGCACGAAGGTTCCGTGAAGTTTTGGCCAGATTTGGCGAGCGTTGGCCACTAGCCGGGAAGTCATCCTGCAGTACTCGCGATCAATAACGTAGATTTCACGTCGGATATAAATCCGCTCCAACTGCCCGCAGTTCCAGCCACATCGAAAGATTTTTAGGCAACGATGAAGCGGAAACCGTAGCGAAAAACGGCTCTGGACGCGGCCTCCAGATGACCGAGTATCGTGAACAACATGTGCCGGTGGAAGTTGACTCCATAGGTGTGCAGCGTTTTTGATGGGAGGAATAGCAATAGGCAAGGCAAATATACAACGGAAGTTCAACACACAACAAGTTGACCTAATCTACATCGATCCAGGTTGAACTGAATCAAAACGAGTTCCCCATACGTTCTTAACCACCCATGTCAAAGGGATCCAAATTTCACGATCACAATCACCCCCAACTACAAGTACTCCAAACAAAACTCGTAACAAGTTCACCAAAAACCCGCTCGGAAATAAGCTATAAATACCTATTAACCAGCAATCAATATCGGTTATGTGCATTGATTGTGAAAATTTATCGTCCCGATCAGTTCGATCCTGAACCCTGAACTCAGAACAGCAACAAGTTTGTCATCGCCTGCTCCACCCCTGCTCAAAGCAGGCGGTGCCTGTCAAAAAGTACATTTTGACAGCTCTGCGATAAAAATACGACAACGCTGTGCATCACCGCGAGAAAGCAACAGACCAACAAAAAAACATCCCATTTCGGCGCATTGTATACAAATCGATTGAGCAGGAACAATCGACAAGGTAATAAATATAAATTTTTATATTGAATTGTAATATTTGTGTGTGTGTGTGTGTGTATAAATGGCTGTCTTTGCGGCGATATGCCGTGCCCAGCGCACCTTATAGATTTATAAACAAAAGGGGTTCTGCGCAAACAGTTTATCGCTCATCGCGTGTAGAATGCTTATGCTGAGGAGCTGCTGAGAGCCCGCATAAATATATATAAGAGAAGAGCCAACATGCTGCAACATAAAAGGAATTCCGCACACATTGTATTCCGGGAGGAACATTTTACGCAATGTCCTACCCCCCGCCACTCCTTCAGCCAGAGGAATGACTGTCTGCTTGACGTTGTGTCTTCTGTGCTTAATGTGATGATGGAAGCTACTGCTGCTGTGGGAATTGCTCACCGTTCCGGTGGCGGCGCATAAATATAAACATATTCGAATGTCTATTTTCGGATTCCCGGTCGTTGACAATCGAATTGTTTACATTTTTTTTTTCTTTTGCACAGAGATGGACAAATCGAAGATTTGCTTTTCCGCGTGCGAGGGCCGATGTAGATTATGACAGATCTTGACGATTTTTCGGTTTGCGGAAAGTGAGCTAAACAAAATACAATCGAATCACCCCTCGTTCGGGCAATGTCACCCATAGCGAGCAAACCGATAAAGATTGTCATCACAATGATCTCAATATCGCATTACAGGGAAGAGTACGATCAGCTTGAGGTTTCCTCGCAAAAAAAATAAAGAAACTCGGAGGACGAACGACACGAACCAGATATAATTCACATGTCGTCGTACCTCTTAATGTATTTTAAAGGTTCTCAATTTGTCATGTTTTTTTGCTGTCTCTCGTCGGTGGATTTGTCGTTCGGTGTTTTGGGGGCCCGGAGGAAGATCGACTTGAATTGGTTTTACCATTTTTTTTCGGATCTTTTTCACTTTTATGTTTATTGTTCTGGGAGTTACGGTAGCGCGCAGCAGCGCAGTCAGTCTGCCCTTAAACGGTGGTTAGTGAATTCGAAAAGCGAATATCCATGTTCCAAAAAAGGGAACTCGGGACGGAGTAGGACATGGCGAGAAACGGCGATAACATTGTACGGAAGAATGTTAAAAGCCATGTATGCTAATCTCTTTTTGATTCTTTCTGGCACTTTGGTGTGCCTCTTGATCGCAGGGGTTTATCTACCCATTTGGTCGATCACCATATGATGCGCTGACCAGAAGCCGAAGGCCCGAAAACCGAACATGGCTTGTTCCGAAATCGTGAGATGGCAAAGTTATGCGAATTCCGTCGTTGCATTTGCCACCCTCGGTCTCGTTTCTAGCAGCGTTGCCAGGAGGTTGTGACAGTTGCGTAACCTTAAAATTCCACCCAACGTCTGTTTGTCTGTGATTCGTGGAACATGGAACACCGAACAATTTGCATACACCTAATGATAAAAACGCAAATCTATTGGGATCCAATAAATATTTTATGAACTTGTTGAGCATGCAGCTCGTAGCAATAACATGTCGCCGGAACAGAGAGCGAATTAATCTAACCGAGCCCCCGTCCGCCAAAGCAAGCGAAATGCTTCATAATTTCTCTTCCTGCGCATCTTATTGTCCATTGTTCTGTCCGGATGAATAAAAGTTGATGGTCGTAGAAGTGGCCAAGCGGTAGACGACACAAAGAGTGCCTATGACCGTGTACAAATAAGGCATCGGAGCCTTGCAACCTTGACCGTCGCCATGGTGGCGGCCGTGGCCTTCTATGCCGGGGGGTTGTCTAGGAGGTCTTCCTATCGGATGGCGTGTGATATGATGTTTGTGGATGCTGGCGAGGTCATAACTGTTTTACTGCTGGCCCTCGAGATTGCCGATGGTCATGGTGAAAATGCTATTTGTTTGCGGTGATTGAGGCATGTGTTTGGAGCCCAATTTTGGCGGAGCAGGGTTGCCAGGTTTTCGTTTATCTTCGGTGTTTTGTTAGATGGAATTTGAACTAAAATTTGAGATTATTCCTTTGGGGATTGAGCAGCAAAATTGCATTGACAGCATAATGATGGTTTAAAGGGCGACCACAAAATTAACGCGACACAGTTAATTTACTGTAAAATCTCATGTACTTATCGGATAAAAACCAAATTTGCAGTGTAGTTTTCTACATGTACTAATCTCAGTTTACATACTTTGGATCTATTATGGGGCCAATTAAAAAAGTCGAGTCGACACCTTGCTCGATAGGTCTATTTTGATGTAGAAAGAGATGTTCGATTATCATCATGAGACCCTAAGAGTGGACACTAGTGTTTGCTAGAGTGAAAAATATGAAGAGAAATTGTTGATAGTTCCGTCAGTGTACGGCAGGTTGTGAAAATTGAATAAAGTATTGAAAGTTGAGCAAAGGGCTTGTATATAGCAGTACTCGAAGTCATTCTAAGTTACTCCACGTACGGAGAATACAAACATAACAATTATAGTAGGTCTATTTTGCTATTCCAGATGTCGAAGAAATTTTGTCGAGTTGGTCGACTCAATCGACCGCTCGAAAACTAGTGGCTGATCTATCACATTGTGTGGAGTAAAAGTTTGTTTCGAATGGTAATCCAAAGAAAAAATATTAGTTTTATTCCAGCTGGATAGCACTCCTCCCGGCGTTGTTGATAAAACTAAATTCAAAGCGGTTCTGTCTGCCAACACCTCCTCTATGCTTATTTAGAGTCGAAATTTGTACAAAGCTTTCCACTCTGAAGACGGTTGTGAAAACATGTTAATAAGACCTTTTTAAGACCATAATGATTTTGAAAATGTTCTAGTGAAAGATGTTATGACCACTTGAGAACCTTCATAAAACCTATTGACTGCCATGAAAACCAGCATACGGCCAAATGGCCACAGCTGTCAAACTTCACTGTGATATCGTGGTTGGTTTTTGTTGTTCTGCTTTGTTCAATTATCTGCCCTTCTGATTCATTTAGCAGTAAATAATATCTAAGAAAGAAGTTCTAATGTTGCGGGAAATTTGGTTTGATAGCAAAATATCTAAAACAAATAGAGTTTTAAATGAATATTCGTACGATAAGAGCCGAAAATAAATGCGCCTCGGGAATAATGCGAGGTCACAACAACAAAGACATAATTAAAACAAATATGTTTGATAAATTAATCTTGAATTTCCTGAGAGTGGATGGAATTTAATAAGGTTAGGGAACGTCCATTAATTACGTCATGCAAAAAATGACTTTTTATAAAAGCCACCCTGTCACGTTTTTTGTATGGACCCAAAAAAATGTTTGTATGGATCGTCACGTTTTCCCTAGCCTCCCCTCCCCCCTTACTGCGTGATATAATTAATGGACCTTCCCTTACCTAAAGAAATGCCTAATGTGGTCACCGACCTACAGTTCATTCGTATTATATTAAAAATATGGTGCATTTATTTTGCCACATTTCATTTATAACCTATAGTATATTTCAATATGGCGATTGGAAAAAATCACAGTTTTGACAAAAAGCCAATTTATCTTTGCAATAACTACTACAAAACTATTAGGTCATCAGATGGCTTCCCTCAATGCCAATTTGCCGTTTAATGCATTTACTGGATGCAAAATGGTTTTAAAATGCTTTTTCAACTGACCATATTAAGAGAATACGAATGAGTCCTAAAACGGCATTTCAAAACAGCTTTTTACGAGTTTATAAAGTCGAAATAAAAGCTTTAATAAGAGTAGAAGGAATTTGAGAAAACAAGGTTTTAAGACCATTGTAAACCAGCTGTGTAGGTTCTCATAAAGTTGACTGAAAGGAAACACTTACTGGCACTTCTTGGCGGCATAATAAAATCAAATTAATTTCTAGTGGCTTTCATAAAACTTTAATAAAACCTATTAAAGCTGGAGAGTTTTGGCAATGTTACTTGGGAGTTGGCTGATCATAGTCAGAAATATTTTAATATCATTATTTTTTGCAGGTGAATCAACGGAAAAACAATTGCCTTCTAGCTAAACATGTCTAATTCTATTGAAACAAAACTAATTTTTTCTCGTTCAAATACTATTACTTTTGTGATCCTAACATTGGCTTTGGAGACTCAGAACAAAAGAATACCGCATCCTTTCAGTAAACTTACGCTTGGGATTTGGAAATTTAACTCGGGTTAAGTGGTTTAGGAAATAAATCCTAGATTTCTATACGGAATAGAAAGATACTAACCCAAAATTAAGGTAACATTCTAGAAAGTTCAGAAGAAGACTTCCCAGAGCTTCAGCAAGATACATTCCAGAAGCTCAGGGAGAGATTTGCTCGAAAAAAAAACTTCTCCGAAGGTTACACCGAAACTTCTCATAAGTATAGGAAGCACTTCTTAGTAGTTCAAGAAGAAATATCCTGAAAAATTTATAACTAAACATCCCCGAATTTCAAGATCATAGTTTCCAGAAGTTCAAGAGCGAACTTCCTCGACAATCAGGAGAGGGCTTCTCAGAGATTTAGAAATTTGGAACTTTCCAGAGGTTCTGGAGTTCTTCCAAGAAATTAGAAATGGAACTTCCGAGAAGTTCAGGAAGAAACTAACCATCGCAGACATAACCTATAATTTCGCAAAAAATCATGAACAAACTCCCACAAAGCGGAGGATTATACGTCCCAGAAGTTCAAGAAAAAATGTCTATGAAGTTTAGGAATGGACTTCCCAGAAGTTCCGGAAGAAACTTCTGGCAATTCCCTCAACGCAGCTGAAAATGACAACAAACCCTATCGGTGTCCATGCTTTGGGTTTACGCCAAAAACCTACAAGTCATTTACCAAGAACATAACGAGATCCACGATGCCCTCATTGGCTCCACAACAGAAGAGAACGTCGCTGCCCAGGAGGAAAAGTACGAGGATTTTGAGGAACTCTACAATGTGCCATGGTAAAATAGAGACGATGATTGATATCATCGAGAAGTTCAACGACCACCAAAACTCGTGCCTGTGTCATCGACGTCGAAGGCAGTCAACCAGCCAGCGACGGTAGTGAAGAAGCATAGCCCCGCTTCAAGGCTATGCTTCTGGACTTGATGCAGCGATCTAACGATTCCGATGCAATTAAATTGTACAATTTGGAGAACTCACTCAAATGAGATGCTGCAGGTGTGATCGATTTGGAGACCATACAGAACAATAATTACGGACGCGCGTGGGAGATCGTGGGAGAGCGTTTTGACAACTACCGACTGATCGTTGAGTCGCAAATTCTTGGTCTCCTGAACATGAAAAATATTCCACAGGAGTCGTCGAAACATCTGCGCAACCTGGTAGACGAGTGTACTCGTCACGTTGACAGTACCATCAAACTCAACCAGTGTTTAACCAGTGTTTGCAGTGACCCTATTGACACTTGCTTCGGATGAACTCTAAGAACCCGTGAACTCTGGGAAGCTTCCATCAACCAGTCAGAGCTTTCAGAGTATGGTCTGATGATAGAGTTCTTCAAACAACGATTTTGGAATGGTGCGAGACCGCTACTCCAAGCGCAACCTTGAGAATGTCGAACTCTAGACCTCTTCCAGCCAGCGGAGGATCTTCAAAAACCTCACCTGTTGCAACAGCGACACCGGAACTTGCGTATGACTTTTGTACCGGCCATCCCCAGAATTTTAAATGTTCAAATGATGACCTTAGAACAGCGTCCAGGTAAGCTGAAAGAGGTACAAGTGTAGTTCAACTGTCTCAGGAAAGTCCATCGTTGTGCAACGTGTCCTAGTGACAAATCCTGCGGAAAGTGTGCCAAAAAGCATCATTTCGAGTAGCGCGCGAAACCTAGATATTATCGACTTAGCCGTCTAAGGCAACAAACGTGGATCCGGTACCAGTAGTGATGAATCATCCTGGGATTACATCCTGTTCCAGCATCCCTAGTAGCACACTTGTTGCAAATAAGTCAAAGTAACTGCAATGTGACTCAATTAAGTCACAATCACGTTTCTGCAACCAATTATGACAGAGATATGTTGCTTGGGATGTTTCGTCCACCAAGAAAGCAAGCGATAATCAACATTCGCTACAAAAGGGGCCACATCCGCAAGGTTCGACCCTAGCTGAACTCCGGATCGCAAATCAATTTGTTGACGAAATCTATAATGAAATAATTGATCCTGCCGAAGTACTCTGCCAATATTCCTGAGAATGTAATCCAGTTACAACGATTTCACTTCCAACGTTTCATGCCTCGTCACAACGAAGGTGACTGGTACCATTCCGTCTGCAAATGTGAGAGTGGATTCCTGGCATGAAGGCTAAGTAAAAGTAAATTGGTACTCACAAAAAGACCTGTAATTCGTGATTCAAGTCCGTTGACGGTTGCTTTACAGTTCGAACGAAATCTTGAACCATCCTCTTGATGGAGCCCGTCAGCGCCCGCACAGCGGAAACGGACACGGAATCTGCACATTTCTTCCATTTTGTTTGCAGTTTTTGGATGTTCTGGACTGCCCCGCCGCTTCGTCGAAGTCGCTGCTTTGAAATTACCCAGTATTTTTTCGATTCGTCGAAATTCCGGGCAATTTGGAGTATTCATTACCTTAGGGACCACTTTGAAGTAGTGGCAACTAGCCAAATCGGGCCAAAAGATGACTTTGCCCCTATGCTTGCGGATGAATACGAACACTCTTTTAGGTATTCTTCGATGTAAACTTGGGATGTCATCGTCGAGGATGTGACGAATGGTTCCGTTTTCAGACCACAACTGTTAATCGCTTGCCAAGTCATGGCCTTCTTCGCGAACTTGTCCACGAACGCAAACTTTAATCTTCCCGATACATTCTCACATCGCGATGTTAAACTGTTGACCGGGAAACCGCTCAAAATCGAGTTTGACGTATGCTTCGTCATCGATCGAAGTACAGGGCCTTGTGTTTCGTGAAAAAACGGTTGGCTACAGAATTCTGCTTCTTTTGGCGGTTCGGATGTTTACTGGCTTTGTACGATTTGTATCCTTCCCTGGCAAGGATGTTCCGCACCGTTTGAAAGTTGGCATTGTACCTTCTGACCACATCTCGGATCGAAAGACCAGGGTTGGCTTTACCGTACCTCAACAACTTGCTGTGCAGCTGACGATCCCTGGTTCCAGTTTTTCCGTAGGTCCGCTGATTCGTTGCCACACTCAGGGTTTCCTTGTAGGTTTTGAGCACTCGAAAAACTGTTGTTTTCAGCATCTTCAGCACTTCCAAGCCAGCTAGGAACCGGACCACTCCGGATTTGCCAGGTGTTTGTGCGTAATATTTTTTCTTGTTTCGAGTTCCATATGACGTTATTGAGTTTTACACCAACCAAACATAACCTCGCAAAATGAATCGGATGAATTTCTTTTGACAGGAGTCCGTGGTTTGTTTATTTCATCTGTTTGAATTCGAAAACAAACAAACCACGAATATCTGTCAAAACTGAATTCCATTCATCAGGATGAACCACACGTTCACTAGTGACGTCATCTTGCAAAATTCTATTTCGGAACGCGACCGACTACTTTGATCAAACTTGCACCAGTTGTTTTCTGTAGAAATGTAAACAAACCACTGTCCAAGTTTTTCGATTCCCACCACTAGAGGCGCGCTAGCGGCATGCGAGGGGTGTACCAAATTACTTTTAGTCAGCCCCCATTTCCTCCGGTATCGTGTTGGCCGACGATTCATTCACTCGTCCACGAGAAGTGGAAATGCTGATTGACACTGAACGTTTCTTCAACATTTTGAAGCAGGGCCAAATCACCTGCCTTCCTTGTACGAGATTTCAACGTTCGTAGCGTCGTAAAGAAGATGGACGCTTCGTGGCACAGCTACCTTTCCGTGAATCCATTGACCAGTTGAGAAGCTCTAGATCTCTGGCGTTGAAACGATTTCTGCTGTTGGAAAAGAGATTGGGGAGAGATTCAGACCTGAAGGCTCAGAATGCGGCGTTCATCGAGGAATACAAATCATTGAGGTCATTGTCGTAAAGTGAAGGTAGAAGATAAACCTCCTGGTCTCCAAACGTATCATCTACCGCATCACTGTATTCTTCAACCATCGAGTAGCAACACGAAGCTTCGTGTTGTATTCGACGCGACCGCCAAAGCGAGTTAGCGGTCCTTGAATTACGTTTTAATCAGCTTTGTTTCTAGCTGTGAGGTGACTAATCCAGCTAGTCCGTAATGAGAGCAAAAAATATCCGGTAGCGGCCGAAGTGGTCCTTAATGATTCTAACATGGACGACTTCTTGTCTGGTTCGGATATGACTGAATCAACTAAGAAGTTACGCTGCGACCTGGAAGTATTGATGCTGAAAGGTGAGTTCCCGATCCGAAAGTGGTGTTCCAACTCCGAGGATGGGCTTGGGGGATGGGGAATTCCTGAAGTGTTCACGTGTTCACCATCGCTGCATTCTTAAGGACGGGTCAGCAGCGTCGCATTTTATGTGCAGCAAATCCAAGGTAGCTCGTCTTCGTAAGATGACCATTCCTAAGCTGAAGTTGCCTGCCACCTTACTGCTTTCCATTGGAACTAATTTGATAATTAAAAATGACTACATTTTATAATCCAAACAACTTTGTCAAAAACGGCAACTCTCTGCAGCTTCATTTGGTAAAGATAGCGATTTGATATTAATATGATAAAAAGACGATTCGTTACGCACTGAGAAACTTTGCTCAAGACGCCAATTCTCTAGAATGAGTCTGGAATGAGTAATATGCATTTCTGTTAACACAGCCAAGCTAAAACTTCCTTTCGTTTGTAGTAGATTCCCGGAGGACAATTTTATCGTAACCAGTTTCTCTTTGTTCTAGTGCATTTGTGAAACCATAAACCATGTTTAAATATTGAAGTTGCGCCATTTGGAAGTTTCGAACCTTGTATGCCTGTAATACAGCTCTTAACTTAACCTTCTAGACACAACTTTGCGAAACGCTGACCTTTTTGGCAACTTCACGAGTGGAAATGTAGGAAATTCGAGTGAAATCATCCTTAACCTTTCCCTCCGTCTTCCTACAAGCTGCTGCCGGTTTCCTTCCTGTTCCGCGCTTGTGGTCTAACGTCTACCGGCCGTTGAACTGTTGAGCCATTTGCCGTCTGTTCCACCTCTCACCAACCATCTTGCCGCAACAACTGCACTAACTACGCATCTACTAACAATACACTACGACGGGAAACTATGCAAAATTTAATTAATTTCGGTCCAGTGCCAAAAAGTTACAGCAGTTGCAAGTGTGACAATAATGTCGCCTCACAGTTTCTCCTCACTATTGAACAATTTTAAAGAACTCATCACCGCCAGATTGATCTCTTCATACTTTCCTTCCTAGTGCGTGACATAACGATTATCACGCCGGAATCCCCTCGATGTCGTCGCGATGACCCTTTGTCAAGTGTCGTGAAAAATTACCCCCTGACCCCTTTCTGACAACGTGCATGGGCCCAAGCCTGCTCAGTTATTACATAATTACCTCTCATCATTCACTCAACTCCAATACCATTGATATTAATCATAATTCCATTCCCCCTTTCTTTCTCTCCTTCTCTCTCGTTTCAGAACGGCGATCGAGTATTTGTGGGTGCCCCCGGAAGCTACTACTGGCAAGGTAATTGACACAAGTTCTCATATTTCTCCGCGATAAGAACCATCCCATCGAACCCATCATTTGGAATTACACATGCCCTGGGCCCCTTTCACTCGTCACTCGCCCGAAGACGTCTGTCATCTTTTGATTGCGCTCGCTGATTGAAAGATGCAGATGCCCTGAGCATCACGACGAGGGACAAGGGGAGCACTCCTGGGGCGGAGCCAACAAGTCGTACAACTCATCACCCATTATTGTCTTACTATTCGACGAGGGCAAAAGCAAACTACACCCCCTCCTTCACTCTTTTTAAATTGGCCCTCCTGGTCATAGTTTTAGATTTGTGATGAGTTTGATTGAAACGAAGCGATATTGATGAACCCCACATTATGACAGCTCCGTTTGTGTAGAGTTTTGAGTAGCGGTCCCTCGGTATGAAAGAGGGCAAATAGTAGGTTTGCAGTGCAGTTTGAACCCGCCAATGATCTCCCATTTCCTAGCTCTTCAACACATGATTAACTTCCCTCAATTACCCGATTAGTTACGCACTTGGTGTGAAATTTATCCTCCCATATGATCTAATCGAAACTCCCCGATCTAAATTGGTAAGTATTTGCTCCTGAGTTCAGTGAAGGGTTTTGAGTGCGTTGACTGATGCGCTGCGTGTAGTTTTCCGCTCCCTAGATCCTAGTAGGCAGTGAGATTTGTAACTAAGATTTGAGTTTCCATCGCAGCAAGCGATGAACCGTGTCAACATGTTTACTTAACTGTAGTTAAGGCTTACCCTGCAAAAGTTTGAAAACACTATCCAACATAGTGATACCCTGCAAATAAACATAATCCATACACACACACAATCATCCAGATAAAAAAATCTACATATTATCAAGTGTTATCATCGATATTTTGTTTTCTTTGTTTTCTATGTCATTTCCCTTTGTGCCACATTTCTCCTGCCCACACCTGCGTTGTGCACGTGCTCGTACAAACACCACCACAACCACCAACAAATAAAAAAAAAATACCCCGCGAAACAAAACCAAAACCAATCTTAATCAATTTCAGGACAAGTGTATTCCATTAATACCGCAGCTGTGTACCCCTATAAACCCCCGCGATATGGCCAGTTTGGCGAAGGAGGTAACCTATCGACACCAACAACAAACAACAACAACAACCAAAATGATTTCCATAACTATCCAATCTAAATTTCAATGTTTCTATCCAAGATTAAACTAGAAATCAAACCTCCTAATTCTCACATTCATTCATTCGCGAATAAAACCACTTGACAGCTGGGAAAGTTAAACCGAATCGTGTTGCTTCAATTTCAATCTCGCGAATCTCATGTAAAACCAAATCTCTAGTTGTTTTCCTAACCTCATCATTTGCTAAAAAACAAACAAACCAAAAACCCCAAAACAAAAATCTTCAGGAGCTCTTTCTATCCGCATCAAACTCATGGGTTACTCTAACTTTCCCGATTTTTCCCAACCACCAACCATTCAAGATGACAATCGTTGGCTTGTTTCGATTCCCGAACGGAACAAACTGTACTTTCATTCAGTATAGCGCTTTATCCTAAACACACACCACCAAGCAAACGCAAATGCAAATGCGCGCACCTTGTGTCGAAACCAGCTCACCCAATCACAATGTCACGCACAAACTCCAACAAACACCTCATGTCAACAATGCCCGCACTGTCATAAATTCATCTAGTTTAGTTAGCCTACTAATCCGAAGTAACTCATCCGAATTTGCCGGGGAGGACGGTTCGCTTTGCTTCGGCAATCGTCGCTATAACAATACTTCCCATTGCGTTTCGTTAAAAAATTCTAGACAAAATCGTCTCAAAAGGTTGAAAGTAACAGTTGTAAACAATGACTTAAAACGTAAATTTCCTGGAAATGCCAGGTTCCTAACATTTATTTCCACTACCAACGGGAAGGTAATAAATCTCTCTATCAGCTTCTGGCACACGGTCGTTTGCAAAAACCCATTAATGGGTGAAAAAACACCCATTTTCGCTAGAAGTGCCTCTCCCCATTTAATGGGTATACTTGATTTACCCATTAATGGGTAAAAGCAGTCTTTGTCACATAATGGGTATTTATTCAACCATTGCAAAAAAAAACGAGGTTTCCCCAAAATGGGTAAAATATTACCCATTTTTGTGTGTAGATTATTTAGCAGTTTGGTAAATTGTAAATTCATGGTTTCCATGGTACTTAATGATAAAATACAAAAAAAAATAAGAAATAAAATACTTTTACTAGTCTTTATTCATGCCTACGGACCGAAGAATCTATCAAAAAAAAAATATATTTCTGCGTCCAACGTCTTTCTAAGTTCCTCCATGTTCCGTGCCCACAAAGCGGTTGTTAACGCAAGTTTTTACAATCGTCGATCTGGAAGCATCATTTCGAAGCATTAGATTCTTATTTACAAAAACTATCATTTGTCTTACTTGCGTTATTCCGAGAGTGTATTGTTTCAAATATTATGTTAGGTTTTATAAAATTAAAACATGAAACAAGCTGCGCTTTCCACCAAAGATGCATCCGATACGCTTGGTTTATGAACTTTTTTTCATCCATTAATGTGTGAAAATATACCCGTTTTTTTATTGTATGAGGTTTCCTCCAAAGGGTATTTTTTTACCCATTGCATGAATGAGAATTCCCCCATTTTATGACAGACGGGTATGCTATTTGAAAATGGGTGTTTTTTTACCCATTAATGGGTTTTTGCAAACAACCGTGCAGGGACCTATCGGAGCATTTTCCTATAGCCAAGATCTACAACATCCAAACGCCAAAAGATTCATTGTTTGTAAACAATACTGGCAATCGCACCCGTAGTAAAAAAAAAACGTCAGACGAGCCTTTTTAAAACAATGGTGATATTTCGACAAAGATGTTTCATTAGGTCCTTACTGACAAACGTAAACAATGGCTTTATCCGCGAATTTCTCGTCATTGAAAACTCGCCTAATCAATCCACCACTGCCGTTACGAAGTGGAAGAGTTCACCTATCCGATAGAATTGGAGGCTTACCTGGATAGCCTTTGTGCCACGAGAAATTTACGGAAGAAGCCATTGTTTACGTTTGTCAATTAGGTCCTAATAAACATCTTTGTCGTGATAAGGTATGCACACAGCAAAATCTAGCCATGGTTTATTAACCACATCTTTGTTATTTACTCAGTCAGAAAGAAACATTCCATTTTCTGCATTATCCAATGCACATAAATAGAATGCTACATTTGGCATAAATGAATAGGATCTTTGGTGTAAATGTAGGCCATATTTCACTGAAATCAGGTCTGGTGTATGGAATATTGCCAACAATTTCGTTATTTACGCTTACGTCAGTTTAATCGAGGGGAGATTTTGCGCGCCTATTACAACTCATTTTTTTTCTGTGTGTATCAAAATAAAGATGTCACCAATACCGCTAACGCAATGTCATTGTATGTGTGAACGTTTTAACATACGGTTTGCTGTCACAAAAGCATTGTTTTGGAAATAAAGTCAAAAGAAACAATTAGTGCGTGAAGAAATTTTGCACAAAATAGTGGAAAATCCGTCTAAAGGGAGTCCCACATCAAATTGCATCACGGAAAAAACGCTGACCGCTGACGCAAGTTGACCGATCCTTTTCAAATTTTCAGGCAGTAAAATATAACCCGTTAGTAAGTTTGTGATTTATTTATTCCATTCAACTTCAATGCCATAAGCTTACGCTTAACTCCACTCATAAGGTTCAGTACAACATCTGGCTGCAGCTTCTTTTGTACGGAAACCCACTTTTCCTTTATGTGTTCCTCAGATTTGACCTCCTTGGGTTCCTTCCGTAGTGCCTGCTTCATAATAGCCCAGTATTTTTTCGATGGGCCTTAGTTCCGGTGCGTTGAGGGGGTTCATGTCCGTTGGCTTCGTAGCACTCCAGGATAACGTTTGAATAGTGACACGAAGCCGAGATCGTAGGGCCCTCGTGTTGCTTCAACGGAGGAAGCAGACGCTTCTGTAGACACTCCTTGAGGTAGATCTCCCCGTTTACAATCCCGGTGGTCACGAACGGCACACTCAGTTTCTTAGCAAAGTTTGAAGGTTTCTGCTTCCTTACTTCCTCCAGAACATCAAACTTGTGCTGGGCGGTGAAGCTGCTGGAATTCCACCTTGACGAAAGTCTCGTCATCCATGATAAAACAATGAGGCTTTGTCAGCATCTGAGTGTACGGTTTCCAGACCCGTAACCTCCCCACCGTATTTTTATTAGAGAGAAGTGAAGAACGTACCCATCGCTTCAAGAGAATGATTACAAATGATCTATATTTCACAACAGCTTCAATCACGGGTTGCTTGTACTCCTTCTCTCCTTCCCAAGCAGCAATGGTTGAAGTCTCATCTGGGTCCGGAAATTTTCCAGAATCACTCTTGACAACGGTTTGGTCAAGGCATCAGCGAACATCGATTCGGTGGAGCAGTAGATAACCTTGTTGACGTCTCTGCTCACCAAGTCTCGGATGAATTTGAACCGCGTGTCGATGTGCTTGGTCCGTTGACTTCCTCCTTCGGCTCGCAGCATTGCTATGCAGCTCTGGTTGTCCTTTCGCACTACGATTGGTCCGGTATGCTTCTCACCAACGTCCTTCATCAATTTCTGTAACCACAGCAGCTCTTGGCAGTCCTCGGCTAACGCCACATATTCCGCTTTGGTTGAAGAAAGGGTAACGCACTACTGTTTCCGAGCAGCTCAAGATATCGGTCCACCTAATAAAAAGATGCATCTAGAATTTAACTTACGGTCTTGGTGGTCTCCAGCCCAGTCTGCATCAAGGTATCTTTCAAGTTGACCTGGACCTCCATCCAATCAGCTTGGCTAGGACTGCTCACCTTACGCCCCAGGATTGATGGGCTAATGCCATATCGGGTCTCGTGTCTCCGCAACATACAGCAAAGCACCGACTAAACTTTGGACCTTCGCCGTCATCGTTGCTTTCTCGTAGTGGTTCCGGAGAGCGTCCCAGCTTTCCTTTGCCGCCTTGGAGGCCTTAATAAGGTTCAGCTGGTTATCCTCCAGAAATAGTCCAATCCTGGCTCGGTCTGGTCTCCGGTGGTCCAAGCTTCAATTTCCGCCACAGTAGCACCCATGGTCGTCGCAGTTTCCTTCGTAGCACCGGTCGTAGCGCTCGTCACGTACTGCCACAGGTCATCACGAACCAACAGGAACTTGACCTTTGTCTTCCAGGTGCTATAGTTGCTTCCATTGAGCTTCGTAACTCTAAGTTGTTCCATTCTTGAAGGGCTGAAAACATTTTCTTCGAAGTGAAAAAATCTTGACTCCAACTGTTGATCGGTTGCGATGGTTACAGCCCTGGGCCCATAACCTATTGGAGGGAAGTGAATAACGAACCGATCGCTTCAAGGGAATGATTACTAATGATCTATATTTCATAACAGCTTCAATCACGGGTTGCTTGTATTTCTTCAACTTTGCCGTTCATCAGTGTCTTCTGCACTTTGTACGTATGCAGCCCCTCACGGTCCTTGGCTCTTTGGAAGAAGGACTTGGGCAGATTCAACTATTCGGTCACATCCCTCGCCGAAGTATTAGGATTCCGCTTAAACGCTTTAACGACAAGCGTGTGATCCTAATCACTAATAGATCATCAATTCGGACCGCATTTATCCTTCCGTTCGATGCTCAGAATTTCGTAGTAGTTCAATCAACCGATTCACCGCTGACTGCATGATTCCGAGTTGTCTTCCGATGTCCTGATGAGAGAGTTGAGGATTTTCCAGGTGCTAGCGCAAAATCAATTCGCGACGTTGCTTCTCGGGTGACGCTATTGATTTTAATTTTCGAAAAACTGACTGGGATGAAAATTCAACAACAAAAAACACTCTAAATTACTTCTACCCAAATTTTCAAGAGAAAATACCCAATGGGTAATTTTCTACAGCGTTTTTTTCGTGATGCAATTTGATGTGGGACACCCTTTAAATCTCGGAGTCCCTCGTTCAACTGTAAGTAGCACTTTAAATCGCTTCCGGGATCAGTTGACTCGCGATCGGAGACCAGGATCTGGCAAGGATCGGTAAGCGGAACGACAACTTCAAATCCCAGCGGGATGCAGTGCTTCGGCTGATAAGCAAAACCCGAACCTTTTTTTGTGAGATGTGGCCAAAAAGGTCAAAACATCGTATTCTTTCGTTTAAAAATTAAAGAAAGCGGCAGGATATTCCATATACCTATGTTAATAGTAACTACTTTGTTAGAAAAAGCGGACGAATCAGCAGAATTGCAATGCCAGGCTCAAGGGTCGCGAAAATAACACGATCTGGGCGTTCGCCATGAAGACGACGCTCATTCGCGATGGATCCTGGGGTGCTGTGAAGCCGGTCGAGGGCAAGTTATCGATGATGAGGTCAGCTTGCGGGCGTTGGCGGCTACCACATGCTTGAGTTTGGAAACCACAAACTGTAGTCTGGTTCAGGATGCAACGGCTGCCAAGGAAGCTTGGGACAAGACAACGAATTGTCGCGTGAGATCGGATTACTCGGGAAGTTAACTTCGATTCGACAGGACAACTGCCGAAGCGTTGAAGCGTATGTTCATAAGCTTATGTCGACGGCTCACAAACTTGCGGGCATCGGTTTCCAGGTGGACGATTCGTGGCTGGCGGCTTTGTTGCTAATGGGACTTTCGGTTATTCAAAACGTGAAGATGCAGGTCGGCCCGAAGCGGAGGAAGTGATGAAGCATTCTATTCAAGTCAGAGATCTGAACGTCGAGCCAGCAATATTAGATTCAGCGGATCCGTGAAGAATGATGATACATGTCAGAACTTCAAAAGGAATGCATGCATTGAAGGTAAGCATGATAGTAATCCGTTTCCTTCTAGTTCACCCAGAGCCGTTGATGTGTTGGATCTAGTACATTTGGATCTAATCGGTCCGATAAAAGTTCCGTCGCTTGATGGGAGTCGATTCGTTATGACGTTCATCGATAATGCAACTCAGAAGGTGTTCGTTTACTTCCTGGAAAGGAAGAATCAAGCATTTGAAGCATACAGGAAGTTCAAGTCCATGACTGAGCGTCAAACTGACCGAAAGTTGAAGATTTTAAGGACAGATAATGGAAATGAGTATGTGAATGGAGCTTTCCGGAGCAGTTTCGAGAAGGATGGAGTGTGCCATCGGAAAACTTGCCCCTATACTCCTCAGCAAAACCGTGTGGCGGAGGGAATGAACCGCACGCTCGTGGAGAAGGCCCGAACTATGCTCAACGACGCGTGTCTACTAAAGGTGGTTCGGACGGAAGCGCTTTCAATGGCTGCATACGTTACCAACAGGAGTCCGTCAAGATCATTAGAAGCAATGACACCGGAAGAAGCGTGGACTGACAGGAAACCTGATTTACGACATCTGCTCAATGGCGCTTGTTCATGTTTTGAAGTAAAAACGCAAGAAGTTCGATGTGAAGTCACAGAAGACAATCCTGGTCGGTTATGCTGAAGAAGTCAAGGGATACAGGCTTTTCAACACGGTCACTCAAACAATTTTCATCAGCAGAGACGTAATCGTGGTTGAAGAAGGTCAGCCAAAGAAACTGGTCGTGCAAGCTGATGACTCCACAACTGAGGAATTCATGAAACTGTACACAATCGAGCACTCAATCGTGGATTATGGTGAAGCCGTTAATGAAACTGTAGATCTGAATCGTAGTTCGCAAAGCATCGGAAACGATTTTGAATCTCTGAACAAAGACAACAAACCTGCACTTCCACCGCAAATTGAGAGACCAGCTGAAGAGCTACAAGGGATTAGGCGCAGCGGTCCCACAGTCTTTATCAGTAGTCAATGATGTTATTGGAACGTTGACTGATGATCCACAATGCTATGAGGAAGCGTTGAGCTGACTAGATCTTTACCGATGGCTTAAAGTAATCGATCAGATGGATGTGGTAACAACTTCAAGACGGGGTAATCTACATGGATCAACCAGAAGGGTTTGCTGAGGATGAAATGAGCGTTTGTCGGCTACGAAAGGCACTTTATGGATTGAAGCAGCCCAACCGGGTATGAGACAATCTGTTGGATGCGGCTTTCAAAATTTCGGCTTGATACATTCCATGGTGGATGGTTGTCTATATTTCCGGCTCAATTGAGACAAGATGCCGTACGTCACAATCTATGTTGACGCTTTCCTAATCTTCACAAATGATGCCAAACTAAAGCGAAAGTTGAAACAGTTCTTGAATAGCCGGTTCAAGATGAAGGACCTCAGAGAGGCTATATATTGTCTTGGTTTGCAAATTACGAGAGATACGTTGCAACGCGTTGGGAGTACTACGAAGATTCAACTTGACAAATTGTAATCCGGTTTCAACTCCAGCTCAGGCGAGCGTTAAGCTGGACAAGTCAATGTCACCTGTCACACCGGTCGAGATCCTGGAAGCGAATCAAATTCCCTATCAAAAAGCGGTTGGCAACCAGGCCAGATATTAGTTACACTGTAAATCAAGTAAGTCAGTTTTGCAGCAACCCTGGGCGCAGTCATTGGAACTCTGTGAAGAGATTCATGCGGTATTTGCGGGGTACCAGCAAAAACAAAAGTACATACTCCAAGGATCATCATGTAGAGCTAACTGCCTATACAGATGCGGATTGGGGAGGAGATATGGACTCAAGATAATCGACTTCCGGATACGTGTTCATCTGCATGGAAGAAGCAATATCCTGGAACGTGAAACGGCAGACTGCTGAAGCTGAATATGCCATTCAGTCTCAATTGTTTGGAAAAATTATGATCCCCTTTTGATGCGATAATCAATTCGCAATCTGTGTCGCCCGAAACCAAGGGTACAATTCAAGGACAAAACACATGAAAATTCGTTACAGTTTTGTGAAGCACGCTTGGGTACAAGGAGCTGTTGAAGTGTCCTATATATGTATACCAAGGATCAGCCTGCAGAAGGATTTACGAAAGCGTAGGTGAATCTGAAGATACAAGCATTCTAACAATTAATAGCAACCGAAGATTAGGGAGGACTGTTGGTAAATCATAGTAATCCTTGATTCCATATACCTATGTTAGCAACTACTTTGTTGGAAAAATAAAACATCATTCGTTATCAATCACTCAACTTTCGTTCCATTACAAGTCTGAAATTCTTCGAACACCCCTCTTTTTTGTCCTATTGAAAGATATTGGGCCATTAGGAAGCAAAAGCTTGTAAAATCGAAAGGAGAGGCAAATTATGAGATTTTGCTAAAAAGTGAGAAAATGCCACTAGAAAGCTGTGCAGAACTTAATGGATGGTATCGAACGTAAGCTTAGAGCATACGGACATAACAAGTTCGAATAATAATATTTTGTTGTAAATGAGTTATAAATTAACCCTTTGTTACGATGATTTTTTTCGGGTTAAGAAATAAATAGAAATACTGCGAGTTTTTCTTTGACCTAATTTTGCTGTGTGCAAACCTTACGGTCGAAAGTAACAATGAGAGGCCCTCTTTGTTGACTTTCTCGTTCGATAATAACGAAATTGCCGTTACGTTTTTCATGTTATTATTTGTATAATGACTAGCATCAAGTCTTTCGATCTGTACTCAAGTATTGAAAAAAACGAACTGATTTTAGCAGTGTTTCATCCGATTTTGCCTGCCAGCTGGTAATAAATCCACCTGTGCATTACCAATCGTAGCAACCCTGTTGTGTACAGCAAACAATTTGACAACGTAATCAGTTAGCTGAATTGCCGCAGCCATGGCGAAAACAGTCGAACAACTACGCTCAAAGGTTTACTCGCACTGCCAACTTCACCCCGGAACGAAGAAGTTGGACATCGTGAGGCACTTCGCCGGAAACAGTCGATTCGGCATTCATAATATCCCCTTCCTTCTAGAGAAAGGCGAGAGCGTTGAACAACAATGCTGCGCGACCATAAAGCGCAGCAGAAGCTGAAGAGGAATACGAGGGCAACGTGGCATCATCGTTCCGCGCCTTGAGCCGAGGGGTTGATGAAACCGGCCAAACGGTCCCTGAGAAATACGAGAAATGTCGTGTCTGAGTATCACCCAGAAGAAGCGGCTGAAGGTGCTGGTGAAACACATCTTTCCGGCGAAGCGAAACGTCGGGGCTTTGATGAATAATGAGACCTTGACGCTGGACGCTCTAAAACCAAGTTCAAGAAAGAAGACGGTCTTTCTGCGGCTGATGAGAGCGATGTCCAAGCCGATGTTATTTTCTTCGGGGCTTGCAGGGAACGGGGAGACGTAGTACGCAGTACGAAGTGCCTGCTGGAAGTTGCCGCCTTCAACAAGAAGTATCACGCGATGGATGTCGTCATTTGGCTGGACGTGGCCTCAGCCCAGTATGCCAGGAGATGACTGAACGAGATGGACCGGCTGAAAATAAACGTTGTACCGAAGACCACCAACGTTCCCAACGGCCTCAAGCAGCGATATACAGAAACATTTTGAAGGAGGCTATGAAGGAGCTGAAAAAGGGCCTAAATGAGTCGACATTTATCTTTTCATTGGTCATGGCCTTAAGGCCGCCCGATGGGACGTTGAAGCATATTTTTTATAAACTCATTAATTTCCATAAGCTCAATAGAATCAACATTACAGAGCCAAGTTTTCTGTTTGATGTACATCAGAACTTAAGTTAGGGGGGGTACTCGGGATTGTATCGAGATTAATAGGAATCACAATTTAACGGATGGGAAGATGGGCACATCACGTAATCAACATTCAGATTACATTGGCCACATTCATAGAGACTGCTGTGACTCAGCCCAACACGGTATAAATGCGCGTTTAAAGAACAATGGTTGGGCATGAGGTGAGACATCAT